>CAJHQP010013042.1:0-10290 GCA_905132765.1 Moricandia arvensis | reverse complement strand
ATTAATATTTAAGTTGAGTTGCTAAAATACATAGTCTTCCTATTGACATAAATAGTATAGGAATTAAAGTTTATTATAATATTATATTTTGTCATCACATAGATTAACAATATATTTTTGCAGAGTTTCAATAAATAAAAATGTTAGATATATAATTTTAACATATGTGCATACATTATTTGTAAAAAGCTATTATACAGCTTATGACATTTTAGCCTATATGAATGATGATTATTTAAATGAAAAAATTAGAATTTAAAATTTGTTAATTTACCTATTTAATTTAATTTTATCATATTTAATCATGTAACACTTATATCATATAATCCCAGAGTTACTTATAGAATTTATAAAAATAGTAAGAATTTTTTATTTCTGTGTTATAATAAAATTTATAGGGTACATTGATTATAATAATATTATATAAACTAATAAAATTAAAATAAAATTTGATTTGTCATTAAATTTTAAGTGAGTTAGCCTAATTACATAGTGTTCTATGACATTTTAGATAGTATATGAATAAAGTTGATTATATATATTATTATATTTTGTATACAATATTAAAACAATATAATTGTTGATAGTTTTCATATAAAATAAAAAATTGCTAGATATATAAAGTTTAACATATGTTAAACAATTATTTGTAAAGCTCTTATACAGTTTATGAATTTAGGCCTATAATGAATGATGATATTATAAATTGAAAACTTTAGAATTAAAATTTGTATAATTACCTATTAATATAATTTATCATATTTAATTCATGTAAACACATCTATTTCATATAATCAGATGTTATTTATTACAGATTTATAAAAAATAGTAGAATTTTATTTCTTGTTTATAATAAAATTTTCAGTTAACATGATTTATAATAATATATCATAACTAATAAAATTTAAATTAAATTTGATTGTCATTAATATTTAAGTGAGTTGCTAAATACCATAGTTTTCTATTGACATTTATGAGTATATGAACTTAAAGTTATATATATATATATAATAGAGATATATTTATAGGAATTATGAAAAATAGTGTAGAATTATATTTCCTGTTTATATATAAAAACTAGTAAATGAATTTATAATAATTATTATATTACTAATCACGAAAAGTTATAATGTATAATTTTATAAAATATTAATCTTAAGTAAAATTTGTTAGATATTTTCTCAACAGATTTTGTTATAATTAAAAAATAAAAATTTAGTTGGTTTATTATTATGTACCAAATTTATATACCCAAATATGATGGTGTTGCACACGTTTTAGAAGGATGTTATCAAATTATAAATATGGTATAATGAGTTGATGAATATTCTGATTGTTCCTAATTGATTGATTTATCAAAATCGTGATTGTTTATCTATTATATCTAATATATTTAAATTCAAAATCTTATAGGTTCAAAATAGACTATTTTATTTGTTCCTAATCGATGATTATCAAAATTGTGATGTCAAAAATCTATTATATCTTAATCTAATATTTATTTTGTATAAGCTATTATAATGTTTATGGATTTTAGCATATTTTAATGATGAATGATATTTATTATATGAAAACTTTAGAATCTAAAATTTTTAATTTAACTATTAAATAATTTTATCATATTTAATATCATTAACACTTCTATTTTCTTATAATCTAGAGTTATTTATAGAATTATAAAAAATAGTAGAATTTTTATTTTCTTGTTTATAATAAATTTTAGTTAACATTAATTTATGATAATATTATATAACTAATTAACGAAATTTATTAATGTACTATCTTATAAATATTTAAAATTTTAAGTAAGATTTTGTTAGATTATTTCTCAACAGATTTGTTATAATTAAAAAATAAAATTCAAATCTTTAGTTGGTTTATTATTAATGTAAATAATTAAATACGTCATATTAAATAATTTTTGAAATGGTCTAAATACTATTTGTTAATAGTAGATAAAATTTTAAAATTGTTAATTTAACATTTATATAATTTTACAATATTAACTAAGTAACACTGCTATTTTATATAATAGAGAATATATTTATAGAAATTATTAAAAAATAGTGTAAATTTATTTTCCTGTTTTATATAAAACTTAGTTAAATAATTATAATAATATTATATTACTAATCACGAAATTTATTAATGTATAACTTATAGAAATATTTAAATTTTAAGTAAAATTTGTTAGATTCTTTTATATTTACTAAAATAAATAAATAATAATATATTTATAGATAGTTGTATATAACATACACTGTATATTTCGATATTGTTTTTTTAAGACAAAGAAATAACAACTCATTGAAATTAATTAATTTAAATATATTATTTTAAGTAATATTAGAATAATCTATAAATAAGAAAGAAATGAGATGACTAAATGTGTAAATAGAAGAAAATATTTAATCTGCTATCCATGTTTCCAAACATTCTTCCTTAGTCTACTATCTATGTTTCCAAACATTCCAATTTGTACTTGATTTTTGATAATATAGATGTTAGTTAATAGATAAGTCACAACATTTTTCAATAAATCAAAAAAAAAATATGCCAAGGTAATTTTTAAATAGGACTCTGTTTTAATATATTAGATTAATGACATTTGTTATATATAACTATCATTCATGAACTAAAACTACAAATTCTGAAAGAAAAAATATATCGAGGAATTAATGTAACAACTTGAAAATGTATATAAATCTCGAATATTTAAAGATAGATGTTTTTTTGTTATCATTTTAAAGATAAGTGTTTCCAAAAAGAAATGGGATGTGAACAATTTAACTAAGCCTCTAAACAAAAAAAAACAATTTTATCTCCAATTTTTGTATACCATTGACCTACATATATAACCAGAGAATCTCTACTCCAGACTATGAAGTAATATTTGAAAAATGTGGAAAACAACTCAGATAATTATTTTAAATATACATGAGTAGAGATGGAACGGATTAGGTATCTAGAGAATTTTAAGAATATATGGATCCAAAACATTATTCGTAGATCTATGTTTTTACAATTCTTATCTGGATTCAGAGTTTCTAGATATCCAGGTGTCGGATATCCTGTTAAAAAGTGTAATATCCAACGAATATCTGAATATGGATTCTTAAAATAAATAAAAATAATATTAAACTTAAGAATAATATAAAAATAAAATATATAGAATATTTAATTACTTATGTATACTATTACAAATTTTATATATACTATTTAAAAAATGAAAATGTAATAAATAAAATTATTTTTTATATATATAGATATTATTATTTTTTAAAATTATCAATAAAAATTATGGATCCGAATATCCAAACTAAAAAATAAGAATATCCTTTGAATCCGACATTTTACTATCCAGATTGGGATTCGGCCCCACCAGATATCTAAATTTTTGGAACGAATCCCGATCGAATCCGGATCTGGAATAATAATTCCAGTCCTAGAGGATCAACCATAATGATGTGAGACCACGAATATGAAAACTATCAAATATTTTTTTAAAATAACTATCAAATTGTTATATTTCCAATATACAGAAGACGTGTACAGCTAGAGTAAAGATTAGAGCGGACCACTACTGATTAGTCTGATATGGATGGGAGAGGATGAGTAATCGCACGTTTGTTCTTTAAGCTGAGAGGGAGACAGATGGAGAGAGAGAGACGTAGACAAGACACCAATAACAAAGGCCAAACCCACTACGCAGAATCAAGACTGTTAATATACAATGACGGGGGACCCTAGAATCACGGGCCCTAAAACAACAAATTACACATCTCTCTAGTCTCATGCTCCACCACGTCCACTTAGCATCTTTTACTTTCCATTTATACTACACTTAATGTTCTCTCCTTTCCTCTGTGTCTGTTCATATTTTATAAACTGTGCCCTAACATTTAGATTCAACGTTTGGCATAAAACGAATTACTTTTTTTCCCAAATTGAAATTCATTCATACGCAAAATACTAGTATTCATACAAAAGTTGACGACCAAACGAAATAGCCCTAAAACCAAGAGTACATTAGAGAACAGCAACTAAAATTCATACTGACGCGACTTAGATTTACACAGAGGTGACTAACGAAACACACATAAAACATAAAAAAACTTGCTCGACAATAGTATCAGAAACGTTTTAACATCTACGCAAGGACCACATAAGAGCACTTAGTAAACTTTGGAAAGGATAATATGTCAATGATCGGGAGTTACCGTTGTGCCCTTATAGCCCGCCACTCGGTACCTTCCCACTTCTGCACCCAAACCAGCACTTATCGCTGCTGTCTCGTCCGCCAAACGATAAGAACCTAAAACCCAGAGACTTCAAAACTCGAGAAAGCGGAACACACTGCTTGGTCCAGTACGCCTTGGTAATTACTTATACATAGTAGTTCAATAAACCTACAAATTATGTGTAATATTAGAAGATATCTCACTCCTTAACTATACCTACTCTCGGGATCCTAATGTTTGGACAAAGGATCGATGAACTGACTTTAAGTGAATCGATAATGGATTAGGTTGGATTGTCTAGATCGGGCTTTGATACCATCCGTTAAGATATGATGAGTTTTTCAACCTAAAATCAATAATGATAAATTGATTGATCCCATCTATGTTATATAATATTTAGGATCCCTTCTAACTACGGAACTTGTCCTATAAATAAAGCCCTTTGAAAAAACTATTATCAACGACATGAATAATAAGCATCAAGAACTTGTGACTTTCGCCTCATAGCTTTGCTTTACAACACGGTTTTACAAGGTAACGGTAAAGTGATAGCTAGGCCTCAAGATGGCAATCAGTTCTCCAGACAACTATAGGTCACTCCTGAGAATATTTTGTTTGTAGCTGAAACATTGGACTAACATAACACACATATCGTGGATGGATTTATTTTCTCCATGACACGTAGAATAGTTTGTTCCATGAGTGGCGTCCCAAAGTGAGTTGACAAAGACTACTTAACTTTTAATATTGTGTACTATGATGAAAAAATACAAAAATTAAAAAGAAAATGGGGCAAATGACTGTCTTTATTGTTGGTGGTTAATGGTTTTGATATAATATGTAAGAAATGATTTACCTAAGTATATGATTGTTGTGGAATTCACATGAATCTATCAGCTACTAATCTTGTAGGGGTAAAAGCGAAAAAGAGAAGTAAGTGTCCATAAAGTATGGGTTGGAGACCTTTGATCAACTAGCTTAGCCTACTCATGTTATATGGACATGTGTGTTCCATTAAACAAATAGTTAAATCACCAAAATCAAAAAGTTACTTCAATATCTCTCCTTACTCTCATGTCTCTGCGCGGTGTCATCTCACGTCCATTCTGAATTAGTTCCCCGGTGGCTCACTAAAGAATAAAAAAAACTTTGATTGCCTATCTTTCTTCGTCTTACTGATTCCACCGGAGCGATCTTTGGTTTGACTGTGAGTCGAGTCATGTCGTGAACTGAGACAACCGATCTGTTTGGACTCGCCACGTGTCGATCATGTCAGTGGAAGTGTTTTTGTCAACTGGCTCTAGTTTTTCTACAAGTTCTTTCCGCAAGATCATAGATTCTATAACATAACCGTATAAGTAAGCATATGATTGCATATTCCATATCTCTATCTATCTAGATGCGTCTTGAAAAACATCTAGTTAGTTTATATAAGTAATACGGTAACAGAGGACCTGGCTTTGATTCTTCACTGACATCTCTTCGTGCTGCCTATACCATTCATTATTATTGTAGACTATACTGTCTTTGTATTGATAGTGTTTTTGAACTAGTCTGAGATCTAAACATGGATTTTACAGGTAGTTCTAGATTTGGGTGACACATTAGTAAGTGCCTACGTGAGGTCTAGTGTACCTGCTAATTAACGTACACAAGCTACTGAATCTGGATTGAAAATGGTTTGAGCTAGAGTGCATTTCATCAAGCAAGGTTTCTATCCACTACATAACAAATACTTGTTAGTTCTTTTAACTCAATTTCCGCTTGTGTAAAATAATCTCACCTCTTTACCCTCAAGGAATGCAACGGAGAGCCTAAAAGTTCTTGAACCGACTTAGTTTAGCTTTGTCTATACTATTATGTTATGTTTTAGAATGAAAAAAATCAATGTCAAAATCTGATCTGGGCTATAGATGATCGATTCTTTATTACCAGTTTTATGTTTATATATATCTATATATATAGTCTACAGGACCACAAGGCCACATCACAAAGAATCTAAAACTCACATAGTTAACACATTGATCATGAAATGGTCTAAAATTTGATTGGTCATTTATTTAACATGTTTCTCTCCGGTTCAGTTCCCCATGCAGCATGATGCAAGAGTTAGTAATTTAATTGAATCTTGGCTTAAGTCACAAGGAAAGATGAAGAAAGCTCTATAGAGTTTCGGTTACGACTCTTTTGGTTATTCAATTTGTTAAGGTTTTTGGTGTCTCTCATTGATTTTGCTATTTACCATCTCTTGTTTCTCTAGTGAGTTATGAATCAAGACAAGTCAAATGGGTAGAATCTTTGACCTTTAATTGTTAATATTATAGGTTCCTTTTTCATGTCATCGTAAATATTGTTTACAAATTTGAGAATAAAAACTGAAAGATATAATAACATCGATACTATAGCATAAATTCGATCAAGTAATACTCAATAAATTAATAAATATACGATAAACTAATAATATTAAAACTATGATATTTAACTAATTTTATTACCGATACAACTAAATAAATGAATCAAACTCAATTTGGGGTTTTGTTCAGCATTACTAATCTCAATCAAACTAACTAACTGAAAAAACTTTCCAAACACTCTTTAGTGAACATAGATTGATCCTAAAACAACAAATAAAAAAGAAACCTAATTTGAATTCTTGAAGACAGCTTTCGAGATCCTCTTACTCAGCTGTCTAGTTATTGTATGATGCATGATCTTGTCAATAGTGAAGCAAATCTCATCACTGTTTTTGTGGCCTAACATCATATAGTGAGAAAATCATAATGCTTGAGGTCATTAATTTTCACAAAATTATTCCATCCAGTACCCATTAATACAGGTGTGCCCAAACTCCATGTCTTGAACGTCATCTTACTAGCGTCTTTGTCTTGTCCATATACTAAAACCTCAAGTCCTTTAGTCCCAACTTTACATGTCTTTCCCATAATGTGCTGCACCATCTTCTTCACTTCGGCCTTCCCTAACATGAGCCTGCATTGATCTACCTTCACGTCGCTTCCTGAATCGTCTTCCTCCATAGGCTGCCTCCTCTTCGGCTGCTTTGCTTGATCAACAACTTCCACCTCTTCAGTCTGACTTTTATTAGTTTTTATCCTCTTCATGCGTTGTGTTGGATGTGTTTGGCTTAGTTGTATGAGTGCCAACGCAACCTCATGCTCAGCTTCTTCATCTTCTTTTGGTGTTAAACTTGTGGTTACCTTCTTTAATGTCATTCCAAGAGCTTTGCTATACTCTACTAATGTCAGCGCAGCCACTTTTTCTTCAGATACTAAGTTTGTAGTCACCATCTCTCATCTATCTCTTTGTCTTGTATTCAATTTTTGTAAAATAAAACAATGCCTTTAGGGTTTTCTTTTTTTATGAATGTTTCAATACATGATATTATTTCATAATTTATTTACTTTATTTATTTTTATCACTCGTTTCGCCAGTACCGGACTAGGATGAGTGCTATCAAGTAAGCTGGTTGTACATCCAATGGTGTTCAGCGCCGTGAATTAGCGAGTTCCTTAAGAAACTTCAAAATATTGGCCTAGCCTTTCCTCAGATCTCAGGTGAACAACAATAGGTTACTATTATAAAAAGGCTCACTAGGCTTGGTTTTAATCAAAGAAACGGTGTTGTACCAACGGCCATGCACAATGTTTCGAGGGCACTGCAGAAAGTTTGCTATGAACATTCAACCCACGGTGCCTTAACTCTGTTTCAGATACAGATAACAGATTTTAGAAGTTCAGATGCAATTCAGAATCAGTAGCACTTTTCTCACAGTTTATCTTGGACTTTCAAGAATGTGTTGTACACTAAATATCATAAGATCACAAACAATATATTCTGCACGCATAATCCTAAGACAGAACCAAGTTTTTTCAGTTTAAGAAAATAAACTGGCATGTTCAAAACCAGAATCAGAACAATGGGTTTCAGCCCTAAGTTGATTTTGGTTCGGCAACTTCTTCGGTTCTTTCAGGGCATAAGCAGATGTCAAATATCATCAGAGACCTGTTCATGGCCTGAAATTCGATCAAGCATATCTCTAAGCAAGCAATGATCAACAAGGTTTTCTTGAAACACAGATAGGTTGTTGCAAACAAGCTTGCAGTCTTTTCATGTGATCAAGGCTTTCTATGTTCCATAACTGATCAAAACTCAGAAACAAGCTAGAACTGCACAACCTTACCACATTGAAACTGATTTTGATCAGAGAGTTTTTCAGGTCTGTTTTCTTAAAAGAATGAATTCATGTTATCCAAAACAGAGTTGACCAAAAGTTCCTTTCACTTTAGCCAATCGTTTCACATCCAAAGAGCCGTACAACAAATTCAGGCACATAATTAACCATACAAGATCCTTATTAGTGCCCTTGAGATTCACGAGAGATGATTATTCATCATTTCTGCTTCACAGTTGTTGTTGGGCTTCACCAACACTATCTCTTTTGTTAGAGTCTTTTGTTCTGTTCTGGTGAGTGTTCCTTCTAATACATGAGATACTGTAACAGGCTACTCGGTTCCTCGGTTCATAACAAGTTAGTTCTTTCGCAGGTTTTATTGATAACAAGTTCAGATTGAGGAGAAAAAGAGAAGACTCAGGTTCTCTATCTCAGGTTCCTTTACTCACCTTAATGGCTCTGTTTTCAGCTCTTGGATAGCCTGCTCTTGCTTGCTACAACTTCCTTGAGCCATCCAACCTTTTGAGGAATGAGTGAGTTGGTATCCTCTGCTGGTCCTGTTTCAAAAATCTTGAAGTACTGTGTTGGCAATTATTTTGAAATCATCTTGAAACTATTGGTGTCAATAATCAGTGCTACTTTGTTGTCTTTCTGAGACTTTTCTTTATGGGATCATGACATAGAATCTTTGTCTTTCTCTGGCATGTCTAGGACGTTCTTCCGTGCTCCTCCTACTTAGTTCCATCTGCTCACTGGGTCGTTGGCCTTTTCTGGCGAGATCAGAATAGTTAAGAAACCGATTTTTTTTCTTATCACAAATTTCTGTCTTTTTCCAGCAACCTCTTTGTGGAAGAACTAAATTGATCAGTGCTCCTCCTGTTAGTTCTTTTCAAGTGATCTCCTAGATTATATTCTTTCCTGCTCATGTAACCAGAACTCATAGGCATATAAGATCTCTTTTTCTCATAGATTTTTCCCGGCGCTTCTTCGCCTCTCACTCCAAGGCTGCTTTTTGTTGCAGTAGTTAATCTGGTTATAATCCTAATTCTTTTTTCAGGAGTCGCCTCTGCATTGCTTCCTTCCTAGACATGGTTTTCCTTTTAAAAACCTAACACTCAAGCGAAAATTAGCACAATAACATATAGCTGAGCCCTTATTTCTACTCAGTGTTTTCTCAGGTATTTTCTATGAGTTTCTCTGTGAATCCAGTACATCAGCACAACAAAGATTCAAGCCTTAGGATACAAATCCAATCCAAAAAAGAAGAGATAGCAGATTGCAAGATTTTGTTTGAAGGGCTTTTACACCACAGGGCTGATTGTCATGGACAAGCTTACCAGAGGACAAGGAGCTTAGATGATATGATCATTGGAGGATTCACTAATGAAATAAGGAGAGTCTAGATAGCCACAATGAAGGCCACATGCATCCAGCACCTGGTGATGATGCTCGCCATTCCAGAAGTCCCATGACTCTCAAGCAAGAACTTAAGGAGAATGTGTTGGATTTCACGATTCACATCCACAACAAGAGAGAAAGTCTTGACAAGGTTTGAATTCCGAGATTCTTGATCACCATTCAAGCCATCTCTACCATCAAGCTGAGTTAGTGTCTAGGCAAGACATTTGTGCGTGCTCTTTCCTTGCTTGGTTTTGTCCCACCATCGAGGTTCCGGAGGAAGGTTTTAACGAGGCCACAACTGTCTTACAATCACTTTATAGGCTGCTATCTCGCCCAGACTAGCGAAGTTCATTTTAATATGCATATTAAAAGCTAGTATTTTTAAAACCATAGTTTCCTTTTTACTATTTTTCGAAACCTAGACAGAGCCTGTTTCTCCACTGGTTTCTTTTTATTTAA
>CAJHQP010013041.1:0-10292 GCA_905132765.1 Moricandia arvensis | reverse complement strand
TTTACGAGGAAAAAAATTTTGTTATTTAAAGTCAAATATTTAAAATTATGAATATATTATTTTTCATTTTAATAGTTAATAAGGACTGTTTTATGAGTTTAGTGATAGTATTTTATATTTTTACTAGTTTCAAAATAATTATTTTTATTATTAATAACACTTTTTATTTATTCATTTTAAACGCCAAAACAAAATTAAAAAAAAATATTTATTTAAGAAAAACTAAAATCTAAATGCAAAATTAAAACCAAAAATTCAAAAACTAAAATCCATCCAAAACAATCAGGATCTACATAAATATAATTGTTTCAGTTTAAGCCCTTTGGGCCCCCAACACACACCAAATGAATATGGGCGCAACTTGGTGCAGCTAGACGAGTAACGGAAACGGGGTTGATCAGCAGAGTCTCATCTCATCGACCAAATTTTCAGAAAGAAGATCGAAACGATGCCTCTGAGTGCTACAATGGTGGAGCTTTGCTGGGTCTCGGCACCCAAATGTACTCCAACGCTCTCCGCAAGCTCCTTACATGCGCCGTGCGTGAGTCCACCAATCCAACCTAATTTTTGGTTTTCGGTTTGATCAAATGCAAGTTCCGGGTTTTAGTGAAATGAAATCTGGTCTTAGAATTCCGTGAGGAGCATGTAGTGGTGTATGGACTTGGTGCTGTAGTCTGCGCGAACCAGCTCTCGATGAAATGGATGGTGAGCTTAAGGCAGACTCTCGAAGTCATGCTCCCGCCGATAAAGCTAGAGCTGCTAGAACGGGCAGCGCCGTTACTTTGGTACTCGTTCGATGTATGAAGTCTTTGGTCATATTTTGAGTTAGTGTTGGCAATGGATTCTGTTCGGTATGACTCACAGTGCTGTTACCCACCAAACATCTCTGAACATTAAGGCTACATCTTTTTGTTTTGTGATTTGGTTGTTCTTGTTATTAGCCCAAAGGGTGAACCTTTTCGAAGTTTAGTAAGTTTAGGCTAGGTCGTTGCAAACCAAGTTTCGTTTTTGTGATCTTTTTTTTTCTTTCTTTTTTTTTGATTAACCTGGGGTATCCAAGCCTATGGAGAGGCCCAGACTAATCCCAAGGGAAAGTGCAACCCCACGGATAGACCCCTCTCTCCGGGTATTCAAATGGACCCCAAAGCATGGGCCCATTATCCGTGTAAGGTGACCAGGATAATTGTGACTTAGTTTCGCGCAAGCAGGTGGATCGAACCTGAAACGTGTTGGCGTCCCAGTCCTGTCTCCTTACCACGTCGACCACAATCACCGCCGGTCTTTTTGTGATCTTCTTGTTCTTGTTTTCAGCCAAAGGGGTGAACTTTTTTGAAGTTTAGTCTGTTTAGGTTGCAAATCAGTTTAGTCATGCACTGTTATGAAAGTTAGATAACTTGAGTAACATAAATGTTTTTATTAACAAGCTCTCAAATAGAGTGGAAAGATAGATACTTGTCGATGTTCTGGAGGTAGATAGGCTGTAACTTGCAAGTACTACTATTGCATTACGGGATATACTCTTGCGTAGATGTGTCTAGTTTTAGTTCTAGCTCCACAGAAGATTTTGTTAGCAAAAGGAGAAGCTGGTTTTCACTAATTCATCCTAACAAAGCTTCTTTTTTGACGTATGTTAAAGTTCAAGGACTTTCCTGTTTAGTTATCTATGGGAATCTCTTCTTATTGATTGTGAGGGTGTTGCGGAAATTGTTGTATCGCGTTTTCTTGTTCCTTTGCGAATTGAATACGTTTGTGTACTTGCATTTTGACCTTTTACTTATATGACTCAAACGTTTCTTTTGTTTTGTTGTAATGCAGATGAAGATCGGGATTTAATTATTGAGTGATCTCCTCTGAAGTCATCTCAAGTGCTTGTTGTTTGATCTTCCCTGTAAAAGCTTTTCTTCTCCTTTTTTCTTAGAGCTGTGTTCTCTTTGTGCCTTCGGCACTAGAGCTCTTTCATCCAGTGTTTTTGGTTAATAACCTAAAGATGTGTGTATTTCACAATCTGAATTCACTTGAATGCTATAATTTCGAGTGAAAATTTCGTAATTATAATTTCTAGGTTTATCTTCTTCCTAAACCTTACAGATTAAAACGATTAATCATTTGCTTAAACAACCGACGATTTCAAGCTAAATCATCAAATTCTAGCTTCTACTCATTTTTCCCCAAAACAAAAACTCTTCTCTACTTCTCAAATAAATATATGTTTCAACTCCGTTTGATTGCCCTTAGCTAGATCAAATTCGTTTATTTGAAACAGAGCTTTCGTGTAGACTTTCTTTTAAGACACACCAGCTGGTACATTCAAACTAGAGGATATGATCTCCACTTTGTTCAAGCATGTGTGCAGGTTTGTTTCCTTAGTCAATGAAAAGTTGCTCAGTCCAATTTGCTTATAACTCTTTGGCCCCGACACGGTAATGTCCGAAGGATGGGCTTGTTTACAACTTCCGCACTGTCATCACATCTCATCATTCTCGACCCCTTTGTCGGAGTTGTCAACTGGTACCTTTTCCTACGTCCATCCGCCTTTACTTTCGATAGGTTCATCCATATTGTGCTCCTACATTTATGGAGTTGGAGCCGACTATAGCTTCAACCGTCTCACCATGCATTATGCTCGCCCATGTTTTTGAGGTTCACATAGTCTCTTCGGTTAGCTTTGTCGTTCTCAAACCTTCTCACGTAGGTGTTTCAACGTCGATTACTCCGACTACTGTTCCAAACAACAGTTGTAAGGATTACAGTGAAGATTCTCTACACGGTCTTTTCACTCCTTCAACACATCTATCTTTTATTTTGTTGTAGTTCTTTTTGTTTATCGTCTTCACTTCGAGTTACCTCCGGGTGTAATCGTCCAAGCTCGTAGAGCTTTTCGTTTTAATATAATCATTTGGTGCAAATTAGTTCTAGAATGCACGTCATACAATTTCTTATTGGGTATAGGGTACTAGAGTTATTGACCTTCATGACAAAAAGGTGATGATACTCCCTCTTACTGAGTGGCTCCGCATTGTAGTCCCCATAATTTTCATCTTTAAAAAAAAAATGCATTTCGGATTAATTCTTTAGGGTTGTGAGGTTGTCCTTACATTGTTAAACTCTCATTGTCATATAATGTAAATGATGAACATATATTTTGATCAAAGAAATGCAACAAAATAAATCTTACGTATTTTCAGAAACAAATATTTTAACCAATATGAAAGAGGGATATTTAAAGTGATAATAATAATCGTTGAATATTAATTTTGATCGTTCAACCATGATGTCATAAGTCTCTAAACGTATAGTTATGAACCGTCAATATAAGGTTGATGAATAAGGTGATGTTTGTTGATATTTTTTAAACTTATTTAATTTACATTATAGTGATGACACATGGCTACCAAAATAGCTTAATAATTAGCTTAATAAAAATTGTAATATATGTTTAGATGGACTAACTTAATTTATTAAGGATTTTAAAAATCATTATAGTGATGGCACATGGCTACCAAAATAGCTCGTATATATAGTTCCATGATTAATATATATAGCTCGTATATATTATAAAATAGCTCGTACATATTATATAATAATAAAATCACACACATATATATAATATTAAATAATTAAGAAATCAATAACTCACCTAGGATTGATAACTTATTTTTGTAAGGATTTTAATGCTCCAAGATTAATATATATAGCTCGCATATTAATATGTTGTAATGACACGTGGTTACCAAAATATGTTGTAATAGTCTATCTAAGTATATAATTAACATATATGTATTTTATATGATATATTTTTAATTTAAACAATATTAAAGTATATATGTATATATATTTAATCTGAATATTTATTAAATGATACTTCATATTCATATGATATTATGATAATTTGTATCTTTTTATAACAAAAAAAATAAAAACATTGTTCACAATTTTTATTGTAATGCTTTTACTGTTGTACTAATTTATAGTCGTTTTGAAAAAATCGAAATATAACATATAAGAAAAAAATCTGATTTTTTATTATATGGTTAATGTGATTGTTTAATTTTTAATAACATAAATTAAAAAATGATGAAAAATACAAAATATATTATCGAATCTTTATTATTCAAAACATTAATTGTCACATATATGTTAATTATATTAGTTAATTCCGTAGTTTTATTTAAGGAAAGAATGTAAAATATCTTTTTATGCACCACTAATCAATATGAATGTTAATTTAATAAAAACTATAATTCATAATTAGATATACCAATTTTTTCCTAAGAATTCTGAGAATCATCCTAATGATGATACGTGACTACACTTAAAAGTTGTAATGCTCCAGGATTAATATATAAGGATGTCATTACATAACAAGAAAGGAAAAAAAAAGTAGTTAGATGAATTGAATGGTGCATTTTGATGAAAGTCTGGGAAGAGTCATTACATTAGATCGCAAGAAGGCACCTCTGTTGTCCGGGTCAACACCAACTTTTACAGTTTCAAGATATTCCAAATTGCCCAAGAAATGTCTCATTTGTTGTAGCTCTTGAAAACAACCTCCATAGTCTAAAATTTCTAGTACCTTCACTTTACATGTCCGTAAACAACATACCTTCACTCGACATGTCCGTAAACAACATACTTTTTTTTTCTTATTCTTTTTCTTTTTCATCTTATTCTTTTTCTGATTCGGATTCTGAGGGTTGCAAGCGCATGCATCTCCACATCTATTTGTTACTTTGTGAACAAGACCCTTGAAAACATACAAATTTAAGACATGTTTATTAACCAATGGAAATAACAACAACAACAACAAAAAGAAAACGGATATATATACCTTAATAACTAAAGTTTGTAGATTTGGACAACACTTGAGCAGAAGTGGCATTACTTGCCAACCTTTTTGTTTGTTACTCTCAATCGATAAAGTAAGAAGGTTGTTGAACATAGGCATGGATGTACAACAGAAATGAAACACCTAATTCATTATATATCACAAACCAAATATAAGAAAAAAATGTTGATTGATTGATTGATCATAAATAAATAGAAGAATACTGACCTCAAGGGAATCAGGAGACAAGTGAAGGGTCCTAATGTTTCTTATAGCCTCAACTAAACATGTAACATCACCGAATATAGGCGGGCTTGGTTCATCAACATCATAAAGATAACCATCATCATCGTAATAATAAACATCATCGAAATCATAATGACTAGTTGACATCCATAACTTGAGACTCAGCCTTGCTTCGACAAGAGAAACCAAATCATCAACCTTATAATCTTTAAAGACATAACTAGAATAGTCAAGGTAGACAAGACTTGGTGCTTGGAAACGAACTGTTCCAAGAGCAAGATTGAAATATTCCAACGAGAGATAGTAGTCTGTAGGATCAGGAATATCCGCAACAATCACAAGACGCTGGATTGATGCATGTTTCACATACGTACCAACCCAAAGTGCCGGCATGTCTGAAAAATCTCCATGGCGTATGGTTAACTCTTCCAGCACAGGACAAGCACGGAGGATTTCGCGATAGCAGTAAAAATCAAGCAAAACCATCATCAGAAAAAGTGATCTGAGGGCTGGGAAAGACACATGCTGAGTTTCATAAATAGTATAATGACCGGTGATTGTGAGCTTAACCAGTGTGTCACTCCGTAGTAACCTAGGTTCTATAATAACCCTAGAACAAGGGCTAAGGGTGTGCAAGTGTAGTTCCAATAAACCATGTTCCATTGCACTCCAAATCCAACGGTTGACACGGTGGACGTATTCAGCGTTGTATTTCTTATTCTTAAATAGACGACACAGAGAGAATGTCTTGATGGCGGGAGAGTTGCGTAGGAGAGCAAGTGTCTTGTCTACGAAATCAGAGAAGCGGCGTGAACCATTTGCTGCTTCTTCTTCGTTGGGATAGACAACCATTGACTCATCAAAACTAAGGCTGTCTACAAGAGACAGCACATTACTCCACCTCTTGGACAGAACCAATGTGGAAGCAACCACTTTTGTCGGAAGTAAAGACATGATTTTCCAAGAATCTCATCTGGCAAACTGCTGATTGAATCCCCCATTATATTAGTATCGACACCTGAAGCGTTCCGAAGAAACAAACAAACAAAGAATCAAAGATGATAATCTAAATTGAAGGAGAGAAAGAGTGATTGAGGAAGAGAGTAAGTTTTGGATTAACCAAAAGAAGAAAAGCTTACAACGTCAGTGGAAGAACCAAAAGCCTGAGCTTGACGATAGAATTGAGCAGCAACGGTTTTTTTGACAGAGAACACAAAGCGTTTTTTTCTTTTTTTTTCCCAACACAAAGCGTTTTTTGTTATATCCTTTTTATCCATATAAAATTGGACTTTCTAAAATTAATAATTGATATTATGTCAAATTTATCAACTAAGTTTTCTTAAAAAAAGTAAAATTTCAATGCTATTAAAATAGAATTTTTCTTTTTGAGATTTCCTTAATTTTTGAATATATTTACAGCAGTGCCATTAGCTTTTAATTTTTTATTGGGAAAAATTCTTAAAAATACATGGACTAGTTTTTATTTACTAAAAAATACGTAAACTGTTAAGAGTTCCAATTAATATATAGATTAATTTTGATTGCATTATAAATACATGAATTTTTGAAAATTGAGAGATTTTACACTTTAATTTTGACGATGTTAACTCTGTCTAGAAGAGGTTTAAAATACCATTAATATTTAATTGAGAAGATTTCTTAAAATACACAAATTAATTTTGATTTGTTAAAAAGTACACGAACTATTAAGGTTTTTCAATTAATACACGGACTAATTCTGATCGTATTCAACTAAGTAGCTATCTTGTTTAGTAGGGTGTGAAGCGTGTTTTAAAGTCAGTATGTGGTACAGGAAAAGAGCTTCAGCTGGTTGTCCTTGACCATCTCCAGGTTTAGTATTCGTCACTCTCGTGGATATGGATATATATATCGTTAGACTAAGTAGCATTTACTTAGATTGCAAATACTTTTTTTTAGGCATAGTTATGTAACCAATAGCTTTTTTCTTCCAGCCTGCAGCAGAGATTTTGGGATTCAGGATGGGTGAACTAAGAGGTCTCTCGAGGTGGTGTGCCCAATACCAAGACATTGGTTTGGATGAGAGACTCTTTGATGAAGCAAGTGAAAATGCTGGTCTTCTACTTGTACAAGTGCAACGACTTATGATGGTACTATCTTCTGTTGTCAAACAGTTACAGAAGCGTTCAACCCTTTAGACAATAATTTTTTTAGTTATTCAAAATAACGTTTGTCCCATGTTTCCCACGCGTGGTCCATTTCAATAACATTATAGTCTTTTTGTTTCAGTTCTCAATTTTTTCAACTGGCTCCTCAAAAGCATAAAGTATCTTATGCAAGAACCAAATGATTAGCTTATGTCATGCAACAGGTATGCACATGTGTTTCTATGTTGTTTATGGTGTTGAAAGCCAAATATATGTAGTGACATGGCTTACTTCCGTGACAGTGAACTCCTTGTGGTATTCTTGAAGTTCTTATATTATCAAGATCCGGTGAAAGACCCCATAGACCAATAACAAAAGATTCTAATAAAAAAAATTAAAATTCATAAACAATAACAATAAATTTTTTATTGTGTTTATTAATTGTTTAGGCTTTGTATGATTCAAAGTTGTATTGAATGAGTAGCCTAACATATTATTATTATCTCATGAAAAACTACAATAGTTGTGAGTGGAAATCATCAAACAATCGATTGTCAACCTATAAGAAAAAGATTAATTGAATTTAAGGAATTATAGATGATTTAAACATTATTAAAAATTAATAATCACAAAATAAATTATCAAAAATTGAAAAAAAGAGAAGAAAATTCCTGATTTATGAATATTAAATTTTAATCACTAAAATTTAATAGTAACTGACTTTCATCAGCAACGCAGCAAGAGGTGTATAAGTAATTTCAACATAGGACTACGAACCTCTCTAAAGATCCTCTCGTGTCTCTCTCTCTCTGTCTCAAATGTGGCGATTGTGATTTGATTCATGCTTAAGGTTCGCCAATAATCTGGTCGATTTTCTAAACCTTAAATGTTTACTATCAAGTTTGAGATTTGATGTTTTTGGTTTAGTTTAGGTTTATCTGGTTTAGTTTAAGTTTGATTTTGGTTTAGTCTTATTTTATCTAGAAATTATAATATTTTTGTAAATCAACATTTATTTTCTAATAAATTGTGTTTGTGTTTAAGATTAAAGCAATATGAAAAACATTATAACTACTAAGAAATGCTATCAAATAACATATATAGCTTTGTGAACAAATGATATTATAATGTTATACATATAACACCAAACAAAAAATATCACTATCATATTTTCTCAATATAATAGCATTAAGAAAATTGCTATCATAAGTGAAGTACCTATTATAGTTGTAATAGATTTAACAGTTTAAAACGCTTTGATAACGGTTTTTCAATGCTAAGATAAAAACAATTTTTTTGTAGTGCAATCTTATTTTGTACTAGGGTTGTACATGTTCATACAAATAAATGAGCAATAGAATAAGCAATAGAAGACATCTTAATTAATTATCTGAAATTTTAGTTCACTTTCAGTTGAAACTAACATTAACTTTCATTATTCATTTTGTCATTTTTAACTTTATCATACATTATATGATTATCTTACCATTAAAAAGATGTTACAAATGTGTACTTGTTTTCTTCTTCTTTCTTTTTGAAATTTGGTTCTATCTTAATTATAATAACAAGTAGAATGAAGTTTGGAAGAATAAAAATTATAAATTAATTTTAACAATAACATTTGTTTCTTTAATCCATTGATACTTTCTATTTCTCTATACATTTTTTAATTTTTTAGTAAAGATGGTTATTGTTGAAAATATGTTTTTTAGTGGTGTTATATTTGATGATCAAATAAATCATGTCATCCAAATAACAGATTGGGGTTTTGAAATAAATACTATTGATTAATTTTCAATATATAGTTGTTGCTATTTGAGACAACCAACTACACCAGGCAAAGAATCTGAATTACTTGAAACTATTTGTACTTGGCTAATAATATCTTCTTCCTAAACCTTACAGATTAAAACGATAAATCATTTGCTTAAACACACGATTTCAAGCTAAAATCATCAAAATTCTAGCTTCTACTCATTTTCCCCCAAAACAAAAACTCTTCTCTGTTCTCAAATAACTCTTGTACACTGGTGATTTATTTTGTTATTGGTATATATGTTTGATTGCCCTTAGCTAGATCAAATTCGTTTCTCTGAAACCGAGCTTTCTTTAGAACTTTCTTTTAAGACACACCAGCTGGTACATCAAACTAGAGGATATGATCTCCACTTTGTTCAAGCATGTGTGCAGGTTTGTTTCCTTAGTCAATGAAAAGTTGCTCAGTCCAAATTTGCTTATAACTCTTTGGCCCCGACACGGTAATGTCCGAAGGATGGGCTTGTTTACACTTCCGCACTGTCATCACATCTCATCATTCTCGACCACTTTGTCGGAGTTGTCAACTGGTACCTTTTCCTACGTCCATCCGCCTTTACTTTCGATAGGTTCATCCATATTGTGCTCCTACATTTATGGAGTTGGAGCCGACTATAGCTTCAACCGTCTCACCATGCATTATGCTCGCCCATGTTTTTGAGGTTCACATAGTCTCTTGCGGTTAGCTTTGTCGTTCTCAAACCTTCTCACGTAGGTGTTTCAACGTCGATTACTCCGACTACTCTTCAAACAAGAGTTGTAAGGATTACAGTGAAGATTCTCTACACGTTTTTCACTCCTTCAACCACATCTATCTTTTATTTTTTTGTAGTTCTTTTTGTTTATCGTCTTCACTCGAGTTACCTCCGGGTCTAATCGTCCAGCTCGTAGAGCTTTTCGTTTTAATATAATCATTTGGTGCAAATTAGTTCTAGAATGGCACGTCATACAATTTCTTATTGGTATAGGGTACTAGAGTTATTGACCTTCATTGACAAAAAGGTGATGATACTCCCTCTTACTGAGTGGCTGCGCATTGTAGTCCCCATAATTTTCATCTTTTAAAAAAAAATGCATTTCGGATTAATTCTTTAGGGTTGTCCCTTACATTGTTAAACTCTCATTGTCATATAATGTAAATGATGAACATATATTTTGATCAAAAGAAATGCAACAAAATAAATCTTACGTATTTTCAGAAACAAAATTTTTAAACCAATATGAAAGAGGGATATTTAAAGTGATAATAATAATCGTTGAATATTAATTTGATCGTTCAA
>CAJHQP010013040.1:0-10300 GCA_905132765.1 Moricandia arvensis | reverse complement strand
GAGAGATCGAACAGTAGCTCAACTTGCGTGGTGGAGTGACTTTGTCGTTGCATTGACCATGGCTTCATCGTCGACGATGACGAGAGCTCTCTTTCTCCTTTAAAAGTAGAATAACTCTCTCAACCACTCTTCCTTAAACAACCAATAGTAGATCTGTTTGAGAAAGGATGTTTACAATGAGATTTTTATTTGGATGCCGGGTGTGATCGATCTCTCTACTTCACAGTAGGAATATCTTTAGGTGATTATGGGGGGATTTTGAGATGTGTTATTTTTACTAGTTTGGTTGTGATGGGTACGTATTATACCGGTCAATGAAACATAGGTATATTTGAGTTTTCATATCTCATGTGTCCTGTTGCTGAATGCTATTATATGGGTTACCGCATGCTATTATTGGTTATGCTTCTTTGATGGATTTTCTCTGTTGCTTTCTTTTAGAAATCATACTTAAAGCAAAGCGCGGCGAGAGCTTACCAGAGTTGGTGCCGAGTATGGCGGTTAAGCTTTCACATTGGAGGGGAGAGAACGAGAGGAGTAAGATGATGGATAACTTGCAAATCCGTGTGTCGCATGGTAGGATCGTAATAATGATCCTTCGCAGACCTAGATATGTTTTTTGTTCGACTCTGTCTTGGCTAGCCAACTAAATAAGGAATACCCTGGGCAATCTGAGTTAAAGAGCTGCCAGTAGTTGCCTCAAATATATCATTCGGTCGTTTGCCTTCCTTAATGCATGCTAGAAAGAGCAAGAGACCAACAATTAACTCAGAAATAAGCGGGAAATAAAGGCAAGTGAACGGATCCAGTAATGGTTTACAAGAGCAGAGGGAGTGAGAAATGCATGTGACGGAACCTGGCCCGCGCCGCTGTAGTTTTACTACAATGGGGAGACATACTGGATATTTGTAAGGTACGTGATTTAAGAAATTAATAAATCAAACACCTTAGCAGAGTTTGCCATAACCCCGAAACAAATGAACTTATAAGGCAGAATTGTCTGTTAGTGCCTGAATGTATCTCGACGATATTGTTAATCTCTTTCCTTTAAACTTTGAACTGTCTCCTTCCGTAATGTTGAGCTAGAGTGCGCGAGATACGTTCAGATTCCCAGATACAACTATAGCGATTGCTTTCTGTCTACCATCCCTAAAAAGCAGAATCTATCGACCTCACGGTGACGTGAGGACTATTGTATTGTGATTAGTTGATGAATTACTGGAATATGGGACTTTAGCCGTTCAAATAAACATAGAGAATCAGTACTTAGGCTATAATAATATATTAACTTATTTAGGATAGCTGTGTGAAACTTCTTTTTGCTCTCTTATTTTAAGATGCGCTAACAAGTCTTTTATAGAAAAATAATGAGGAAGACACAAGTTTCATTTTCAACAAGAAAAATAAAACTTGCGCATGTGCACTAATGATGAGTGTTTAATTCTTGTCAATTAATTTGTAAATTTATTTCATATTTTGACCACAGGAAATTGAAAAGATTAAAATTATTATGTTTGAGCCATGAAATCGAACACAAATACATATATTTTGAAGGAATGATGTTTTTTTATAATTTATCGCAATGATAAAAGATCCAAACATATATTTGGTTTATACAGATGTGTGTTAGATGAACTGTTTAGTCCACTAACAAATCAAAACTCAAATCGCAATCAAATATCCATGGTGTGTGATTTGCTACTTGCTATAGTTTTTCAAATCACCGACACATGGATACTTCATTTCTCATTCAAACTCAAAACTTATTTTTGACATATAAATGTGACTATTCCATAATGCTAAAAAAATAGTTCGTCAACAAAGAATCCCAGAACTTTCAAGAGGTCTCGTTGGAACGCTTGAAAAGATTGATCGGCGAGTGGAAGATGAGCAAGTCTCACTATGCATGCTTTCTTTTTACTAACATGAGTTTGGGTGATAAATTAAAATGTACACCACGTGTAATTTTTAAACACGTGTTTTAGTTACTACTTGTTTGTAGGTTCGCGCACTCGTTATAAGCGTTTTATTAAAAACAAAGTTGACAAAAGAGAGACCAACTCTTCGATAGTTCAAATTACCCATTTACTTGTGTTTTAAACATCAACCTAGAACCTGGATGCGCGCCTCAGCGAGCGGGTGTTAATTTAAATGTCTGTTTCGTGATATAGTTGTATGTTTTACATGAATGATATATGAATATATAAAAATATACTATCTGACTAATTAGAAAATAAATATAAAGTCAATAAACGTAATATAGTATTCATTTGATAACCGTCAATTGTATAATAATTTATATTCTGGTAAAAAAATGTCATTTGTTTACATATGAGTTTTTGTCAATTAATAAAAGAATTAGTGGAATATTTTAACAAAAGTATTAATATTATTTCTATATTATTCATATATCTTATTAAAAACTTAGCACATGAAATCTAAAATATAAATTTTACTTATGTATTTATATTTTGTTTAATGATATTTTTAAACATATAGGTTATTTGAATACTCTTAGGTCAATATGAACCTACCCGGACCCGGAAGGATCAACTCAAACCCGTTTAGAAATTTATAATATCTACAATGTGAGTTTAGTTTTAGAACAACAAAAAACGATATCAAAAAACCGATTTATATTCGGATGGATACTTGATGAATATGAATAAATATAAAACTATTTATTAACGTTGGAATCTTTGTCAAGAATGAAATAATTTATTCAAACATATGAAATTATTATAATTAATACGTAAAATAAGTGATGTTAGTTATTATAATAAATATAATTAAGAAGTAATTAGAAAAAAAATGTAATAAAACATTTTAAAATTGGATAAGAACAACATTCCTAATTAGTAGCTTCATTAAAACATCAATTGCTTCATTATTATAGTGTAATAATCGATTAAGTTAATTTGGATAAGACAACATTCCTTAATTATAGCTTCATTAAAACATCAATAGTGTCTTAATTACTTTTGTAATAAAGTGACTAAATTTAGCAATTCTTCAAATTTGTACTTCTGTTTTAATAATATAGATTGAAAGATTTCTATTTGATTTGAGTTATTATTTAATTAATTTAAAAAATCATAGTATAATTTATATCTAATTAATATTTTTGATCTTTTATGCACGGCTTAATATTTATTATAGTGAATAATTTAACTTGAATGAGTAGAATAAAAACACGTAATAAACTAACAATAATTTATTTATATATATAATTATTCAAAGGCTTAGTTTGCAGCCCATTTTTTCCCAAAATCATACCTTCAGACTTCAGAATATAAACATCTTAACCTATCAAGTATCATGTGTAAACGCCTAATTTTGTCGTAGAGTTAACTCTATCTAACATGTAAGAATATAAACACTTAATAATAGCGCACCAATAATTTAAGGATATATATAGGTCCAATTGTTAAATAACCCATATAGATAAAGCAGAATCTCATAAAATAGCATTTCATTTTGCAGATTGTGTTGACAAATAGCACATAAAGTTAAATTCGACCAAAATAAATTTTACTAAAAGTCTAATAAAATTCTACCCTCACTTATAATTTAATTAATTATTGTTAAAATATATATTAAAAATGAAAATAAAGAAAAATCCAGATTTCCCTTTTTGTGATTTTTTTAGAAATATTATTTATAGAATTTATTTTTCAAAGGCGTTTTTGTTAAGAAATATCTTATAATAAACAAAAAATATTTAGGAATATTTTTCTATAGTATGTATGATATCTTCCTAAATTGAGTTAGGAAGACAATCCTAAACGTATATACTATCTTCCTGAATTTGTAAATTGGTTTTTAATTCATGAATGCTTTCATAAATTTGTAAATAGATTTTCTGAAGTAACTTGTATGTGTATTTAAGAAGTTTTTTTTTCAAGATATCTATGTTATCATCCTGAATTTTTATATGCTTATTTTTAAAAATATTACTCACTAAACAACAGCTCTCGAAAATTTACGAAAATACTTTTAAATATGTATAATATCTTTATAAAATCTAGATAGCAAGTTTATGAAGGTCTTACAATTTTTTTATGAAAATGTTATATGTATTTAAAAATATATTAATAAATTTATATAATTTAAATTCAGTATGTTATTCAGATATATATGTATATATATATATATATATATATATATATATATATATAATTATATATATATATATATATATATATATATATATATAATATATATATATATATATATATATATATATATATATATATTCATGAAGGTTCTACACATTAAGAATTTATTGTAAATATATATTTATGTAAGTTTTCTTAAATTTTATGAAGGTATATATATATTCATGAAGGTTCTACACATTAAGAATTTATTTTAAATATATATTTATGTAAGTTTTCTTAAATTTTATGAAGGTATTATACATATTTATTAATCTATTCCATTAAATAGGATCAATGACCTATTGATAAATGTTATGTCCAACAATAACAACCTATTCATGCTTATATATATATATATATATATATATAATATATAATATATATATTATAATCACTTTATTTGATTACAAATTAATAGGACTTAATTCTCTTTATCTATCAAAATTGCCAACAACCTTTAATATTAGAGACAAAATATAATAATTAGTTGTTTATATATTTATATGGACCTTAATTTTTTAAAAAAATTTATGGTCTAATTCCAAAGTAATAAAATACTACTAATAAGATATATTATGGTAAAAAAATAGTTTCTATAGTTTGTTATATATTTTTATAAAAAACTATCTAAATTTTGATTAAGATTTATTGTCTAATTTCAAAGTAATAAAATACTACTAATAAGATATATTATGATAAAAAAATGGTTTCTATAGTTTGCTATATATTTTTATTAAAAACTAATTTTTTTCTGAAATTATAATTTTTATAATTAAATAACTACTAAGAAAATATAATATTTTAAAAACTTTAAAAATAAAGTTTTAAAATAATTTCCAAAATGCATATAGAACAAGTGTATAGTTATGCAACTTGACATATTTCATATAGTTACTAAAATTAAAATAAATTAATATTATACACAAATATGATGATAAAAATAGAAATATAAAAATTAAATTTCTCAAGAAAAAATAAAAAGTAAACTCACCCTTTGAAATGACGGATCAAAATCTAGTATCTTTTTAAATTTTAAGATAATATCTATATACTATTAAAACAGAAGTTATGATTTTTTTTAAAAAGGATCACCACTAGAAATTCATAACATTTTATTGTCTTATCATTAACGTTGTTATTAATATTAATGTTACCCTATAATATAAACATCTATCGAAGGTTTTTGTACTTTATATTCATATGCACCAAATAAAATGTGTATTGTCATACTCTATAAAAACGTGATGAACATTGTCATATAGTTTGATCTTTGGAACTTGATCTTTGGAACTTGATCTAGAGTTATATATTGCAAGTGTCTTCGTCGTGATAAAACATTGTTATGTAATTTGATCCTTAAAACTTGATCTAGAGTTATATAATTCATGTGCCTTCGTCATTTCTCTGAATTTACACATCCAAGTAAAGTTTACACTAAGCACATGTAGAGAGTAACAACCTTAATTAATATTGACACTATGTACATGTTTCTACCAAAAATTGATCAGTTGCATATTTCCACAATGATGTGTGTGAGCAACCATTGATGTAGCAGCAATTTCTTCCATATACATTTACATATGTTCTCATGTCATATATTCCGTCAAAATATTAAGCAACATTTTTAACATGCACGTAGCCTTAGATTGCAATACTGCTATCTTTGACAAATATTATCACATTATTTAAACAACACACAGTAAGTCATTTGGAGAGAAGATGAAGATGGTGCATAATAAAAAGGATAAAATGGATATATTCTTATGCAATACTGTGACACCGCCGACCCAGGCTGAAATGGTCGGTGATATCATGACACATGTCTCAACTACGAGCCAAAAACAATGTGTCTTTAGCGATCCAAGGACATACATGTGACAAAAACCACCAATATCAGCGCGGACCTGAAATGGGACAAGAAAGAGGAGGGATGAGGCATTCGACAAAAGCTCAGTGTAGAGAAACTCCATGAGCCGCCCGAAATGCATCAGCCCGAGATTCAGCCACAACATCATAACAAAAGCTCTACATAGAACACCCAGTAAAGCAAAACGCAAACAACAAGAAACGAGGATAAATCCTGACGGTGCGAACATGAGACCACTGGCCACATTGTTCTCGGTCCCCTGCGTTCTGCATGTTGTCGCGTCGAGATCTCAGCCACATACGTTGTCGTCCGATGACATCACGTGACTATGCGAGTTCACACCACCTTCACGCAATCACGTACCGTGGATTTCGGCTTCGCGTGATCCGCCACCTATGTTCATACGTTTCACGTTGTCTCGACACGACATCGAACACGCTACTACATTCTTCACCATGATTCATAATTACCGTTTCACGTTGTCTCCACGAGCATCACGCTATTACGTTCCTTCCTTCACACATAGGCACGCACCGCTTTGCCCGCTCCGCTGATGGAATCATGCAACTCACGCGATTTCCACATGATGACAACACAAAAATTATGTCAACGCCGCGAGACTTACGTACTGTCTACATCGTCGAACCGGACAGCACATAGGCCATTAATGCTCTCTAACTTATATACACTTCCCACATATACATCACCCACATATACCGAATAAACCATCAGATAGCAATCATGCACATACGAATCCTCAACATAGCATTCAAGCATGTTTTAACAACCTACGAATAGATCTCGGTGTTCATACTCATACAATACAAGATATGAGTGTATATATATGATATAGTTCATGTATCAACAAACAACTACGCGCTATGCTTATAGATAACACGTAGTATGAATGGGTTTAGTTAGAAACTCATACTATGAAGCTGATAATGAAGATAAGGCAAGAATACGGTCAGCATCGAGTCCTCATCTGCGCCTTAGATATGCGGATGAAAAGAGAGAAGAAACAGATCTGAGCTTTCGGCTTGGGTGCGGGCACAAGCCAGATCTACAAGGAACCATTGAGGTGCATCAATGGTGGTCAAATCTATAAAGAAGACAAGAAGAGATCTAGAAACAGACTTTGATGTTTGGTTGGATCTTCGACGGCTTGGCTCCAGCGTGCAACGAACCACGACCACTGAGGAAAGAGAAAGAGACGCATACACTAGAGAGATGAGAGAGAGAGAGAGAGAGAGGGGCCGCCAAGAGAGAATAAGAGAGAAGAGAAAAGGAGAAACCATGACGGCTAGAGTTTTCAGATCTCTCTAAGACTCTGCAGGGCTTCGTTCTCGTTTCTAAATGGAAGAAAAGAGAAGGGAAAGACTCCTTTTTATAAGAGAAAGAGGTGAAACCCTAGGGTTTTCTCTACATGGGCCATAACATCACTACCTTTTGTAAAATAAGAGCATAACATTCATAATATATATCCACCATTCATCTAAACATTCATAAATTATAATACTTTAAATATGAAATTTTAAGTCAAATTGTATTACATAGTGGCCACCCATAGGTGGATATAGTAGTCGGGTCCCAAATTTTAGCGTATTTTGCGGATTTTATAAAAAATAAATAAATAATGAGTTTAAAGAAAAAAAACAAACCGGACTCCATATAAAGTCATCAGTTAGTCAGTTTAACCGCGGGTCGGGTCGTGACTCGAAACACTGGATATAACGCTTCATTTGTAACATTTAAATGTAGATACATAATCAAAAATACAAATTTATTTCATATATTTTGGTTTGTGTCGAAAATAATTCTGTGCTTTGAAAGTGCGGGTGAGAATATAGTTAGACTTTTAAATGTAGGATATAAAAATTGTTTTAGGTAACTAAATATGCTCATATCTTGTGACAATCGTATTTGTCACATCCCGGGCCCGGGCCTAAGTATGAATGGTTTAGTTAGAAACTCATACTAATGAAGCTATAATGAAATAAGGAAGAATAGGTCACATCAGTCCTCATCTTGGCCTTAGATATGCGGATGGAAAAGAGAGAAGAAACAGATCTGAAGCTTTCGGCTTTCCACAACCAGATCTACAAGGAACCATTTAGGTGCATCAATGGTGGTCAAATCTATAAAGAAGACAAGAAGAGATCTAGAACAGGCTTCGATGTTGGTTGGAGTCTGATCGAGGCGGCTTGGCTGCAGCGTGGCAACGAACAACGACGACCGAGGAAGAGAAAGAGACGCAATACAATAGAGAGATGAGAGAGAGAGAGAGAGAGAGGCGCGCAAGAGAGAATAGAGAGATAGAGAAAAGGAGATAACCATACCATGACGGCTATGAGTTTTTCAGATCTCTCTAGACTGCTGCAATGGGCTCCGTTCTGTGTTTCTAAATGGAGAGAAAAAGAGAAGGGATAGACTCTGTTTTTATATAGAGAAAGAGGTGAACCCTAGGGTTTCGTTTCTGCTAACATGGAAGGCCATAATCAATCACGAGACTCATTATTTACTAGGCCAGGGCCGCGGATGTGACAAATAACGATGTCGCTCGACAAGCATACTGAGCATATTTAGTACCCCAAAAACAATTGTTATGATCTAGCATTTAAAGGTTCTAATTAGAGTTCTCACCCGCGACTTCAAGACACATAATTAGTTTTCGATAGCAACCCAAAATATATGAATAAATTGTGATTTTTTGATTATGTAATCTACATTTAAATGTTACAAATGAAGCGATGTATAAGTCCAGTGTTTCGAGATCACGACCGCGACCGCGTTAATACTGATCTAACTGATGACTTTAGTATGGAGTCCGGTTTGTTTTTTTTCTTTAAACTCATTATTTATTTATTTTTTATAAAATCCGCAAAATACGCTAAAATTTGGCGACCCGACTACTATAGATCGCACCTATGGGTGGCGCACTATGTAATACATTTGACTTAAAATCATATTTAAAGTATTATTAAATTTATGAATGTTAAAATAGATGAATGGTGGATATATATGATGGAATGTGATGCTCTTATTTTACTCAGAAAGGTAGTCCAACTAGTTTATTCAATTTGTTACAAGCGGAGTAATGAGATAAGATAATTCGAGAGGATTACATACTAAATGTAGAAATATATACATGAAGTGTGAGATGAAATTTTGACGCGCACATTGTAAGCGTATATGGATCAATATCGGAGAGGATACATACAATTAGAGAAATGGATACAAGAATGTGAGATGGATTATGACACCGCACTTTAATGTTCTTATTAGAATTTGATCAAATATAATGTGTATATATTAGATTTTCACCGCATTTTAATGTTTCTTATTACATTTGATGAAATATTAATGTTTATTGTTAGATTTGGCCCGACTTTAAAAGTGAGATAATTTTATTCAAATATTTAATTTACTCAAAATTAGAAATCTTATACATGTGTATCTTTTTATTAAAACATTTTTTGAAGTATATATAATAAAAATAAAATTTACATTAATAAAATTTTATGAAAATAAGATAATTAATTTATATAACTTGCTTCATATATTATAATACAAATTTTTAATTTTTAATATTCGTAAAATTTATTTTATTATTATATTTTGTCAACATTATATACAAATAACTATTGTTATTATACTCGTCTCCTACATGAGAAAATATTAATTATTTTTAATATTTTAATTTAAATATGTATATTAACTTATGAAATGATTTATTAGTTCATATATCGTATTTTAATATTGTTTAATAAGTTGAAGTATCTCGTAAAATTCATAAATATAATTTATTTTGTTATTTTATAACTTATAAATAGTTAATTAATGAATTAAGTTACTTTATATTTATTATTTTGTGTAGTAATTTAATTATGAGTATAAGTTATATATATAATATAAATATTATATATATATATATTTTAATTATATAATGAATAATGAATAATTTTTTGTTTTAATATTGTAATTAATAATGTCTTAATTATTTAAAAACAAATGTATATTTACATTTTTAAATAAAAGATATTAAAAGATATTATTGAAATCTAATCTTACCAAAAAGATACTTAAGAATATCTTTTTTAGATATCTTATTTTGAAAGTATTAAGATAATTGGTAGATATAAATAATTTAATAATAATTAAGTTAGTTGTAGGAGAATAAATAGGAAATTAAAAAAAATGTAATGGTTCCACCTAGACTACTTATAAGTAGATAAAAGAATAGAACTCTGTTTTAATATATTAGATAACTAGA
>CAJHQP010013039.1:0-10301 GCA_905132765.1 Moricandia arvensis | reverse complement strand
ACAAGGTAGGTTCTCGGAATTTTCTTACTCTTGCAGGCCCTAAGTCATCTATTTCCTGTTTCCTCTCCCATAGTTGATCTCAGACTTTTCCAACAGTCTTCCGTCCCTCCTGATGGTGCTCACGACCCCTGTTAACACATATGAAAACGTTAAAAGAAAATAAAATTGATGTGCTTTGAAATGTTTATAAGTATATCGAAAACAAACACTCGCGCGGGCGCGCGGATCCGACCCTAGTAACTCTTTAAGGTTTCTTAACTTTCTTTTTTTTACGCTAATTTAAAACAAAAATAAAAAAAATTAAAGAGCATGTGTCGATGAGGCTCGTAAACAGTACAAATTTTTTTTTAGTAATCTGTTCTTATTTGGTGATTTTGGAGAGTGGTTTTTGGGTTTTTGGTGGATCATATCCCCTTAAGAAATTCAAAATCCCAAAGGATAATCATGCCCTAAAAATGTTTAGAAAATGGTGACTAAGAGCATTGAATTTGATGGAAATCTATACTGGATTGTGTCATTATTTGTTTCTCTCCAAGCGGTCCATTATATGAAGGGAAAATGGTCAATTCCCAGCTAAATAATTTACGCTGTGATTCTATCTGAACTTTGTTACTGTGCCGATTTCAGAAATTAATCTAGCTTTATTTCAAATAAACTAATTGAACTATCAGACGAATCGGTATTGCAGAAGCCGCATAAGGTTCCACGTAATTAGATTGTGCTACGTAAGTACTTTGTGTTTTATTAATTACTCTTGCCGTTTATGCCAGGTAATTTAGTGGAACTTTAAACATAAAATGTTATTAGTGTATATTGATTTCATGCATTTAAGATCTAATATTGATATAATTCACGTTTAGATCTAGTATTTGATATATTTCAAGATCCCTTAACATTTGGTTATTGTTCATCGCACTTTCGCGCAAACAAAATGGAGAAACTATAATCTTAACATCTCTCGGAATTGCTTGAATTTACTTCACTAATAATACCACCAAACTATTGTTAGATTACAGAGAGATCACAGATAACAACTGAGTGAGTCCATAATATGACAATTAGAAAACCTGATCGCATTGTTTGAACGGAAAGAAAATATAAAAGGGTTAAAAATTCTTTGGCTTCTATTTAGTAGGAACCCAAATAGCATAAACCGCTCCAGGGATAAAACCAAAGAACGTTAGGAGCAAAGAAAGCCAAAACTCCAACTGCAAAAAAATATAACAAAAAGTTAAGAAAAAGAGATTCGAATCTTACTTAAAACAATTAAAGTTAAATATTAAGTAATATATGTATATGAAAAACATATTAATCCGCAGCCAAAGTTGAGGAATACACCGACAGGAGGTATGAAACTGCACAAAGAATTTCAATGAAACTCCCCATTATTCTTCTGTAATTTTTGTTTTCTATATTTTTTTCCTTCTACATTGTTTTTTGTTAACAAACAAAAAAATACGAATATATTCATGGCCGACCCTGACCTAAAGCTGAGGAAGCAAGTGCTTTACGCGCCAAATTAACTTAAGGGCATCATGATTTCTAAAAGTTGTATATAATCTACTGGTTATGTTGTACCATTTTTGGTTGCAAGTGCACGGTTCAAATTATAAGGGGCGCCAAATATTTATTTTGCTTTAGATTGTACAAAGTACTGGCCGGGCCTGATATCTTGGATTCATTTAATAAGGGAAGAAACTGAGTTTGATTGTGTACGGTCCTCTGTTTATTCCTAAAATGAAGGAGTCGTTTTAAATACCAATGACTACCTGGTGCGACCTGGATCAACTTCAAATTTATTCTCTGGAAGCCAATACACGTCTCAGAAAGACTATGGGCCGTAGCACAGCTTAATGGGCTCAATGGAGAGCTTATTGGCCTGATTCATGAGATATTGGACCGAGAGAAGGCTATGGGCCTTAATGAGGCCCTTTTAAAGATAAGAATGACTATGGACCAACATGGACGTCTAGTATTCAACCTGATTGACCAAGGAATTGATGGAAGGAAGCTGGTTGGAAGGAAAGGAAATGGATGGTCTGGCATGATCGAGAAATGGACCGGTCAAACCAACATGGCCGAGAAATGAATTGGAAATAGAAGATGAAGAACCAGAGCTGGAAATGAATTATCAGGAGTATTTTCATCATCCAAATGAGTTTAAGGAAGTACTTGGTCGTAGCAGGAACAAGATGGATCGAGCCCAAACAGGAGTCATTTGAAAAAGGCCTTTATCGGTCCAAAAAGTGGAAAGACAAGCCAACTTGGATTATGATTGGTCCAAGAAGATTAATCATATCCAAGATGGTTTATTTTAAGTTTATTTATGATTTTATTAAGTGTAAACCAATTAGGATTATGTTTGGTTATCTTAAACCAATTTGCAATAGGATTAGGATATGGTTTTTACTAAACCAACTTGGTTTTCGTTTAAGGTTTTCTTTAGCTTAGGATTTTGTTTTCTTCTTTCTTATTTATTTAACCACGAGCCTCCATGTAAATAATCAACCATTATTCAATAAAATTAAGCTTCGGCTCAAACAATCGTATCTTTGGAGACTTCTCTATCTTGTTCACGTTGGTGAGCATTTTTATATCACACTAAGAAAGAGTTAAACTTTCTGTGATCCATCCTAGACATTGAGCAGGACGTCCCAGTTTCTCAGGAGTAGCTAAACATCTTTAGAGCATCTCATAGTTCTAAGGAGAAGACCATCTCCATCATCTATCATCAATCCACGCCCCCTTCAAGTGATCCAAGGAGAGACATCCATTCCAGGGCCGTACCAAGTGGTATCAGAGCCACATGAAGGTTAAGGTTTGAAGTTCTATCCTAGGAGCACAAAATCTATCCAATACCAAGAACATCTTTCATGTATTCCTTTTGAATCAATAGAAACAACGAGAAGAAGGCTGAGAGCAAAGCAACAAAGGAGTTGTTGCAGAGAAGAGAAAAAGAATACTTGGTAGGCCCTGGAATGGCTGTCTCTCCCTGGATCACTTGAAGGGGGGTGTGGATCGATGATAGATGATGGAGATGGTCTTCTCCTTAGAATAATGAGATGCTCTAAAGATTTTTAGCTACTCCTGAGACACAAGGGCTTCCTGCTTGATATCTAGGATGGATCACAAAAGGTTTAACTCTTCCATAGTGTGATATAAAACTGCTCACCAACGTGAACAAGATAGAGAAGTTTCCTAAGAGATGATTGTTTGAGCCAAAGATTAATCTTATTGAATAATGGTTGATTATTTATATGGAGGCTCGTGGTTACATAATAAGAAAGAAGAAAACGAAATCCTAAGCTAAAGAAAACCCTAAACCAAAACCAAGTCGGTTTAGTAAAACCCATATCCTAATCCTATTACAAATTGGTTTAAGATAACCAAACATAATCATAATTGGTTATACTTAATAAAATCATAAATAAACTTAAAATAAACCATATTGGACGTGATTAATCTTCTTGGCCCAATCATAATCCAAGCTGGCTTGTCTTTCCACTTTTTGGGCCGATAAAGGCCTTTTTCGAACGACTCCTGCTTGAGCTCGATCCATCTTGTTCCTGCTACGACCAAGTACCTCCTTAAGCTCATTTAGATTATGAAAATACTCCTGATAATCCATTTCCAGCTCTGGTTCTTCATCTTCCATTTCCAATTCATTTCTCAGCCTCGTCGGTTTGACAGGTCCATTTCTCGATCATGCCAGACCATCTTTTTCCTTTCCTGTCCAACCAGCTTCCTTACATCAATTACTTGGTCAATCAGGTTGAATACTAGACGTACATGTTGGTCCATAGTCATTCCTATCTTTATAAGGGCCTCATCAAGGCCCATAGCCTTCTCTCGGTCCAATATCTCATGAATCATGCCAATAAGCTCTCCATTGAGCCCATTAAGCTGTGCTATGGCCTATAGTCTTTTGGAGACGTGTATTGGCTTCCAGAGCATAAATTTGAAGCTGATCCAGGTCACACCATTCCCTCCTCCTTTAAAAGGATTTGTCCTCAAATCTAGCTCTTCAAGGATGAAAATATGGTCGAATCTCAGCTTATTTGTTTCTCTTTGGAACATGGTGTTGTTAAAGCTCTTGTGCACGTTTATACCCCCTCCAGGCTCAAACAAAAAGCTTTGTAAAGCCTTCACACGTCCTAGAGGCTTCACTGGACTATGCTCATTACAAGTAACACTTAGAGCAAGCAATTTCTGCTCCTTGTTTAGCTCAGATCTCATTGATTCTGATTGAGCTTCTCTCCACTGATACCAAACACAAGCCTTGATATTAGAATTCTAGAAACGTTATCTCAGCTTAGACTCACCAGAAACTACTATTGACTCTTACTGTTCATGAAAGAACCCTTCCAAATAAAGCTTCAATGCTGCTGCTATTTGGATCAGAGTGTTGTTGGTGCTTTTATGGACACATAAGCTCCTTCCTGGTTCAAAAACAAGGTGTTGCAGGCCCTTGTTAGAACTCAGATGCTTCACTAGGCTAGTCTGAATCCATACAAAAGGTTTGGTTAGTAGATCACAAGAAAAATATTCAACGATTTCACCTTCTTCAACCATAGTTGTAACTGCAGATTCATGAGCCTTAGGTGGTCCATTAAGCACTCCTTCTTCAGCTTGGTTTTGACCAGGCACATGATCACATATAACTGATAATCTCTCCTCTTGTTTCAGATGGGTGTCCAAGTTTTCTGCTTGACAAAGAGTGGTTGGTTCTGATTCAAACTCCTGTTCTCTCTCTCCATGTTTTGCTGCAGTTTCTTCTTTCTTGTCTACTGGTTCCATCTGGTAACAACTTAGCTGATCATCTCCTGATACTGGACGTGGGACTGACCTCTGTTGTGGGTTATTCATCACAGCAGTGAGTGATTGATCTATCATGTTCCTGAGGTGTTCCTTGAACTGTGTGCTCTGCAATTCATCAAGATATGCTTTATGTAGCTGCAAGTTTTTTTGTGCCTCGCGACCATAGTAGGTATTTGGCTCATCTCTGGCTGACCTGGGTCGTGCCCTAGATGAACCAGATGGACTATGCAACTGCTCCAAATCAATTTGACCATACCTCTTAGCTTAGCTACAAACCTTTTCTTCATGACAGCCTTCATCTCATACCAAGAAAAAATCTGTTGCTCTCCATATTGTCTCCTAGTGTTAGCTGTCTGATACCACCAGTCAAGTGCATATCAACATAATCCAGTAGTTGCTAGCTGAACCTGCTTCTCTGCTGTGAGTCTATGGCAGTTAAATATTGAATCCATCTACTTTTGCAATTCTAAGTATGTATCTGGATCAAACTCTCCATAGAAGGGTGGAATCTCGAAAACTTTTTCTCTTCTCTGCAACAACTCCTTTGTTGATTTGCTCTTAGACTTCTTCTCATTGTTTCTATTGATTCTAAAAGAATACATGGAAGATCTGACTGGTATTGGATAGATTTCGTGCTCCTAGGATAGAACTTCAAACCCTAACCTTCAAGTGGCTCTGATACCACTTGGTACGGCCCTGGAATGGCTGTCTCTCCCTGGATCACTTGAAGGGGGTTTGGGTCGATGATAGATGATGGAGATGGTCTTCTCCTTAGAACTAAAAGATGCTCTAAAGATGGTTAGCTACTCCTGAGACACAGGGGTGTCCTGCTTGATGTCTAGGATGGATCACAGAAGGTTTTACTCTTCCTTAGTATGATATAAAACTTCTCACCAACGTGAACAAGATAGAGAAGTCTCCTAAGAGACGATTGTTTTAGCCAAAGCTTAATTTTATTGAATAATGGTTGATTATTTACATGGAGGCTCGTGGTTATATAAATAAGAAAGAAGAAAACAAAATCCTAAGCTAAAGAAAAACCTAAACCAAAACCAAGTCGGTTTAGTAAAAACCATATCCTAATCCTATTGCAAATTGGTTTAAGATAACCAAACATAATCCTAATTGGTTTACACTTAATAAAATCATAAATAAACTTAAAATAAACCACCTTGGACGTGATTAATATTCTTGGCCCAATCATAATCCAAGCTGGCTTGTCTTTCCACTTTTTGGGCCGATAAAGGCCTTTTTCGAACGACTCCTCCTTGGGCTCGATCCATCTTGTTCCTGATACGACCAAGTACCTCCTTAAGCTCAATTGGGTGATGAAAATACTCCTTATAATCCATTTCCAGCTCTGGTTATTCATCTTCCATTTCCAATTCATTTCTCGGCCATGTCGGTTTGACAGGTCCATTTCTCGATCATGCCAGACCATCCATTTCCTTTCCTGTCCAACCAGCTTCCTTCCATCAATTCCTTGGTCAATCAGGTTGAATACTAGACGTCCATGTTGTTCAAAGTCATTCCTATCTTTATAAGGGCCTCATCAAGGCCCATAGCCTTCTCTCGGCCCAATGTCTCATGAATCAGGCCAATAAGCTCTCCATTGAGCCCATTAAGCTGTGCTATGGGCAATAGTCTTTCTGAGACATGTATTGGCTTCCAGAGCATAAAGTTGAAGCTGATCCAGGTCGCACCACTACCACTCCCTTGTGTTTTTGTTGCGACCACCCCTTGCTCACGATCCAAGAAATGAGATGAACAAACAAAAGTTTATAATTACAAAAAAATGGTTATGAATCTTTATATATAAAGTAGACATTGTCTCTCTCATGGGTGCGTCATGTCATCAATTGGGTTAATCTCCTACAACCACGTCATCTTAAAGAAAACGGGTAGGTTTAACTCTTCTGTCGCCAACTCTTGAAAATGGACTTTCATACATTTTGGGCTCTTTTCTTACGATTTTTAACTCCTAAAACTAGCCCTTGAATGTTTCTTGGGTTTAGATGTTGCCCACGAACTTCATCCACCGTGAATTACCATCGTCATTGTCTCTGAAACCCTAACTCCCATCACCTGCACCGCCCAAAACGTCACGCCTCACTGAAACCAAGTAATTTAACGACATAATTAATTCCCACTATGTCACATTTGATTTTTAAGCTCTTTTGAACTTCTGATGCATTCACGAAATGTTTATCACCTCCAAATTGTAACGTATCACACCGACATTCAACTCATGTAATTAAGATCTTTATTAAGGACACTCATTTCATTCATTTCTATCCCTTTCCTCCACTGTTACCCTCTTACAATCTACTCTTATAAATAGGCATGAAGAACTTGGTGTTTTTCATCAATCGCTCCACAATATTCCTACTTATTTCTGAGAAACCCGAGCTCCAACAATGGTGCCCTCCCAACTCAATCTCTCTGATAAGAAAAAGGCCAAACCAAAGGACACAAAAGAAAAGAAGTACTTTGATTCACATGTTGTATTAGATTCCATAATTCTATCAGCTTTACAGACAGTTAGTTTTTTGTGTCTAGATTTTTGATGCGGCCATCAAACCAGCAGCTCGGCCAGAGTCTCACCAAACTGTCTATACCAACCAATGTAGTGGTTCCAGGTTCAGTCCGAGGAGAATATTTCATCATCCAAAATGTCGTTTGGCATGAAACCAATTTTAGAAGAAATCTTGCTCATCAAGGAATCACCGAGACTTGGAATTTCAATAAAATCTTCACGGACCAAGAAGATATGGATTTTACAAAATGGAGGTTTCTCATCCCATTCAGTTGCGAGTCTCAGCCCTTAGAACTGGATTTCAGTTTAACCAAGAAGCAGACTTCTCCCTAGTCTCAATCATGAGCTTCTAGAAGGAATTATTAGCTTGCTATAGTGACCGAAATTAGAAGCATTGGTCATGGGAAAACCAAGATGCAATCAATTTTCCAAAACCGACACCAGTTGGGGAAAGTTGCCAACCATTTTGACTCGAACCAAACCTTTCTTTGGAAGCCAGGAGATAATCTAGACCATACAGAAGGTATAAAAGAATTCCTAGGCGTAATAACATGCTCCAGCATCCAGAGGATTAAAAGAATCTTCATTAACCCCAACTTGCCATATTTGGAGCCTTGGCAATTAAAGGTTCAACAGCTGCTCTTTCAGTTTATGCACGACTTCAGGACCCTCCAACCCATCAAGAAGGTTCTTAAGAAGCTCTCATATCATCCCAAAACGTCCAGATTCAAAGTGAATCAAGTTCTCCATTGATGGTTAAGCAAATCACCTCCAACATCCATAAAATCTCTGAAGATCACTCCTTTGAAGATTCTACTTTATTTGAAAGTTATTTTTGTTTCCTTGTCATGTTTATGACTGTTCCAATAAGTACCTAGACTTGTAAATACTCTAAAACAACTCCAAATGCATATAAAAGACTCTAAACACACACACGCACACACACACACACACACACACACACACTTATATATCATTGGTAAAAACAGGTAAAGTCCATCACATATTACATATGTAGTTTGAGAGATGAATATTTCATCACTTGTATGTTGTATTTGTAACCCAAGGAATTACTTCAGCTCTTCCATCATACTCATCTCAAATTCATGAGTCATCTCTTGAATGAATGCATCCACCAAGGTTTTTAATGTTCCTCCAAGGATGATATAATCCACATAAATTTGAACCACCGATAGTCCTGTCTCGTGATGTAGGAAAAACTGTGTCTTGTCCATTCCCCTAATATATCCCTTGTTTACTAGAAATCTTGTCAATTTCTTATACCATGCCCGCAGTGCCTGATTCAACCCATACAATGCTTCGTTCAGTTTGTACACGTAGTAAGGATAGGTAGCATCTTCAAATCCTTTAGGTTGATGCACAAAGACTTCCTCTTGCAGTGCCCCATTTAAGAACGCACTCTTGACATCCTTTTGATAGACAATGAAGTTCATGGTGTATGCCATTCCGATGAACAACCTGATGGATTCGAGTCTTGCTACTGGTGCAAAAGTTTTTATGAAATCGACCCCTTCAATCTGAGAATAACCTTGAGCCACCAACCTAGCTTTGTTTCTGATCACAAATCCATTTCTCATCTATCTTATTTTGAAAGATCCATTTGGTTCCAACAATATTTACATTAGTTAGTTTTGCCACCAGCTCACATACGTTGTTTCTGATGAACTGCTCTAGTTCTTCTTGCATGGCTTGAATCCAGAATTCTTCAGCAAGTGCTTCAGTGTTATCTCTTGGTTCAATACTCGAGACAAAGCATGAAGTCTGCACGACTTCTCTGAAGTTGATCTTCACACCCCTTGTTCTTCTCTCTTCACCAATCTTTCCAGTGATGTCACTCGCTGAATGATTCATGTGAACACACTGGGAATACCATGTTCTACGCCTGTTGATGCTTCAGCTTCAGTTGAAGGTTCTGCACGTGCTTCAACTGATTTAGTGACTTCTTTTTCACCATCCTCTTCTCATTGAACTACTGCTGAGTCGTCAAAGACAAAGTTTATTGACTTCAGTATCATGAGAGATCTAGTGTTGTATACTCTGAATGCTGAGCTACTCTTTGAGTATCCCAAGAACATGCCGTCATCACTTCTTGCATCAAATTTTCCAAAATAATCTTTGTCATTCAGTATGTAGCATTTGCAGCCAAATACATGAAAGTAGCTCAGATTTGGTGCTTTCCCTTCCATAGCTCATACGATGTCATTGTTGTCCATTTCTTGACATAGACATGGTTGATTATGTAACATGCTGTTCTGATCGCCTCTGCCCAAAACCGAGTTGGCACATTATTTCCATGCATCATTGCCCTTGCCATCTCCTGAACGGTCCAATTCTTATTTTCTACTACACCAGTTTGTTGTGGAGATCTAGGTGCCAAAAATTGATGACTTATACCTTACTGCTCACAAAAGTTTGTTATACCTTCATTCTGGAATTGTCTCCCATGATCACTGTGAATTTTCTTTGAACTTCTTCTTACCATTTGTGACCTGTAGCACCCATATCATAAAGCTTTCCATGAATCAGAGTTTTCCCAAATGAATCTGTATGACATGCATGTTTTTATTGTTTTAGCAAAGTATAAATATCCTAAGCAAATAACTATCAAATTAAACCTAGTCTTAACACATAAATAGTACTCTTGCCAAAAGAGATCATGTGTAGTACTTAGGGGTCGAATCCACAGAGAGCAATGGCACATAATAGATTTTTTACTTCTAAAGATTAAGCTAGGTAGATGTATATATTGGTGGAAATCAATCAGTTAAGGAAATATTCTAATAACTAACTTGATGCGAATGTAAATATGCTTGATATAGGGTTTGAAGCTTAATGAATCATAGTAGACACGAAGCACATAAATTACTAGAAATCAAATATTAACTATTCTGACCCTTTTAATTCCAACTCTTGTATGCGAGCAAAA
>CAJHQP010013038.1:0-10302 GCA_905132765.1 Moricandia arvensis | reverse complement strand
TTTATTTTATGTTATTGTTATTTTATTTTATTAAGCAGATCAAATCAAATATTTAATTAATTTTTTTTTTTGAATATTTAAATATTCGGATGACTACTAAAAAGTTTTCGTATGTATGTTTAGTTCAACGATAAAAGATATAATCCTTTTCGTTTTAGCAATGATGTAAATTTGAATATGACGTATGGGACGTGCATAGAAAAATAATATAACCTATGGGTACAGAAAAATATTGATTTATATAGCGAGATTAAATGAACAAAGACATATAGTACATTTTCAGAATGTGCAAACCGGCAGAATGGGAATGCATTTTAGTGACTTTATATGCAACTTGGCCGAGTTATCATTTCTGCTTAAATCATGAACTATATATTATCTTGCTACTTGGCCAAAAATATATTGCGTTTTGGCCTTTTCACATCCGTGATATGATCCTAAATACAATATCGTCTTGACAGCATGTTCATATATACAAACCCAAGTCTCTGTGGTGTGTGTATATATATATATATATAGACTATCATCTCATAACATGTCATAATATATTCTCACCATTTTCAACTCATCTAAACCATGACTTCACTCTCAAGGACAACTCTGATTGTAACTCTCTTCTTCTTCTTCTCTGGCTTTTCACTTGCAAAACAGAAGTTTGAACCAGAGATTGAAGCTTTAATATCGTTCAAGAAAGGTATTTCCGAAGACCCTTTAGGGATACTGTCGAATTGGACCACCACCAGTCCGATACGACACTGCAGTTGGACCGGAATCACCTGCGATCGTACCGGTCACGTTGTCTCCGTTGCCTTGATGGAGAAGCAACTTCAAGGTGTCCTGTCTCCAGCCATAGCAAATCTCACCTATCTCCAGGTTCTTGATCTCACTTCCAATAAATTTTCCGGCGAAATACCATCTGAGATAGGGAAATTAATAGAGCTTAACCAGCTCATTCTCTACTTAAATTATTTCTCTGGTTCAATTCCTTCCGAGTTATGGAGGCTTAAGAATATTGTGTATCTTGACCTGAGAGATAACTTACTGACCGGTGATGTTCCTGAAGCAATCTGCAAAACTACAGCTTTGGAATTAGTAGGATTTGAAAACAACAACTTAACCGGAACGATACCAAAATGCTTAGGAGATTTGGTTCACCTCCAAATCTTCATAGCAGGTTTGAACCGGTTTAGTGGTTCGATTCCCGTATCAATTGGTACTCTGGTTAATCTGACGGATTTTAGCCTGGATAGTAACCAGTTAACCGGTAAAATTCCGAGGGAGATAGGAAATCTCTCGAACTTACAAGCTCTCGTTTTAGCTGACAACTTGTTGTACGGAGAGATACCAGCTGAGATCGGAAACTGCACGAGCTTGAACCAACTTGAGCTGTATCGTAACCAGTTAACCGGGGCAATACCAGCTGAATTAGGGAATTTGGTTCAGCTACAAGCACTCCGGTTATACAAGAACAAACTAAACTCCTCAATTCCATCCTCACTGTTTCAGTTAACGGGGTTAACAAATTTGGGATTGTCGGAAAACCAGTTGGTTGGACCAATACCAGAAGAGATTGGTTCCCTTACGTCAGTTAAAGTCCTTACGCTTCATTCCAACAACTTCACAGGGGAGTTTCCACAATCAATCACAAACTTGAAGAACTTGACAGTGATTACAGTGGGATTCAATTCAATTTCCGGTGAGCTCCCGGCGAATCTAGGACTTCTTACAAACCTTCGGAACCTTTCTGCACACAACAATCTTCTTACCGGGCCAATACCTTCTAGCATAAGTAACTGCACCGGTCTTAAAGTCCTGGACCTGTCTTATAACCAAATGACTAGGAAGATTCCTAGGGGTTTAGGACGGATGAATCTTACATTTCTTTCTCTTGGGCCAAATCGGTTTACAGGCGAAATTCCAGATGATATCTTTAATTGTTCAGACTTGGAAACTCTTAATCTGGCAAGGAACAACTTCACAGGAAGGCTCAAGCCATTCATTGGGAAGCTTCAGAAGCTACGGATTTTGCAGCTATTTTCTAACTCTCTCACTGGATCGATTCCTCGAGAGATAGGGAATCTTAGAGAGTTGATTGTCTTGCAACTTCACACTAATCATTTCACGGGAAGAATCCCGAAGGAGATATCAAATCTGACTCTACTGCAGGGGCTTGAGATGGATACTAATGATCTCGAAGGTCCAATTCCTGAAGAAATGTTTGGTATGAAGCAACTCTCAGAGCTCGATCTATCCAACAACAAGTTCTCAGGTCCAATTCCTGTCTTGTTCTCGAAGCTTGAATCTCTTACCTACTTGGGTCTTCATGGAAACAAGTTCAACGGGTCTGTCCCTGCAAGCCTTAAGTCACTTTCGCATCTCAACACATTGGATATCTCTGGCAATCTTCTCACTGGAACCATCCCTGAAGAGCTGATATCTTCGATGAGGAACTTGCAGCTTACCCTCAACTTCTCAAACAATCTATTATCAGGAACCATCCCCAATGAGCTTGGAAAGCTAGAAATGGTTGAACAAATCGACTTTTCAGGCAATCACTTCTCTGGGTCTATTCCACGATCTTTACAGGCATGCAAAAACGTGTTCTTCTTGGATTTTTCACGAAACAATCTCTCCGGCCAGATTCCAGATGAAGTCTTCCAACAAGGCGGTATGGATGTGATCAAAAGTTTGAACCTTTCAAGGAACAGTCTCTCTGGTGGAATCCCTCAAAGCTTCGGGAACATGACACATTTAGTCTCCCTGGATCTCTCTTATAACAATCTCACAGGTGAAATTCCAGAGAGCCTTGCGAATCTATCAACCCTGAAACATCTCAAACTAGCTTCAAACAACCTCAAAGGCCATGTTCCTGAATCCGGTGTGTTCAAAGACATCAACGCAGCTGATCTGATGGGAAACACAGACCTCTGTGGCAGCAAGAAGCCTCTCAAGCGATGTATGCTAACCAAGAAGAAGTTAAACCACTTCAAAAAGAGAACTGCAATCATCGTGATTGTTCTTGGATCAGCAGCTAGTCTCCTTCTTCTTCTTATACTCATTCTCACCTACTGCAAGAAAAGGGGAAAAAAAGACTGAAACCTCATCAGAATCTCCAATGCCGGATTTAGATTCAGCTCTAAAGCTCAAGAGATTCAATCCAAAAGAGCTGGAACAAGCAACAGACTCATTCAACACCACCAACATCATCGGCTCAAGCAGCTTAAGCACAGTCTACAAAGGCCATCTACAAGACAACACAGCCATCGCAGTAAAAGTCCTAAACCTAAAACAATTCTCCGCAGAATCAGATAAATGGTTCTACACAGAAGCCAAAACACTAAGCCAGCTAAAGCATCGAAACCTCGTGAAGATCCTGGGGTTCGCTTGGGAGAGCGGGAAGATGAAAGCCTTGGTGCTTCCGTACATGGAGAAAGGAAGCTTAGACGACGCGATTCACGGCTCCTCCGGCGAACAGATCGGAGGACTCCCCGAGAGAATCGATCTGTGTATCGATATCGCGAGCGGAATCGATTACCTTCATTCCGGATTCGGATTCCCGATCGTTCACTGCGATCTGAAACCGGCGAATATACTCCTCGACGGAGATGGAGTCGCTCACGTCAGCGATTTCGGGACGGCGAGGATTCTAGGGTTACGTGAAGACGGAAGCGTAACGGCTTCTACCTTCGATGGCACGATTGGATACTTAGCTCCAGGTAAAGAACAAAACTCAAAACCTTAATTAATTAGAGTTTGGTTAACACCGGTTAAACCGGTGTTAACCAAAGTTCAATACAAGTGATTTTACTTTTAACTCTTGTCTCTTTTGATGAACAGAGTTCGCTTATATGAGGAAGGTGACGACGAAAGCTGACGTGTTCAGCTTCGGGATTGTGATGATGGAGCTGATGACGAAGCGGAGACCGACTTCGATGATCGGTGAGGGATCACGAGGGATGAGTCTGCGTGAATTGGTGGAGGAATCGATTGGAGATGGAGTAGAAGGGATGGTTAGGGTTCTTGATTCAGAGATTGGGTCTTCTATTGGTTCTAGGAAGCAGGAAGAGGCTGTTGAAGATTTGTTGAAGCTTTGTTTGTACTGTACAAGGTCTAGGCCTGAGGATAGGCCTGAGATGAATGAGGTTCTTACGCATTTGGTGAAACTCAGAGGGAGGGCGATCTCAGTTCCAGAAGTGTAGCGGCAAGCAACGTTTGTTTCTTTACTTGTGTTCGAAAAATTGAATTGTAAATCTCTCTCGTAAGTTATTGGGCTAGACTAAGAGCCCATCCAATTTAGGCCCAGTAATAGTTGATGTGTTCAGTCTGGATAAATACAACCAGTCCGGTCTACCTTTTTTTTCTTAAACTAACCAAACCGAAAGTAAATTGAACACCCACTGGAGAGGATCATGACCTGGGAACAAAAACTTGGAACTATTTGCAGACAGTTTTTGTTCTTGGAAGATGAGATTTGGTTTTTTGCCCGTTTTATGTTGCCTTCTTCTCGTTTGCATTGTAATTGGATAACTCTCTTGATGAAATTAAGTAACTGTTAGACGCTTGATATTGTATGTGGCGCAGACTAATTTGAAGGAAGGACACTTTCACAGTTTATGCAAATTTACACGAGTAGAAGAAGTTGGTCAGTTCTTATCACAATCTATCTTAGTTGCTATGCATCATGCTAATGAGGCAAATAAGATCACAAGTGGTATGTTAATCGTTTCTAAGAGTAGAGATTCGAAGAAGTAGATAATTTTTATGTGATTGAATGATTTCTCAAGAGGGACTAAAAGCCATACATATGGTGTCACATTGATGAGATTACTAAACCAAACAACTAAACCGGAAATTAATTAAACTAAACCATTATGTTTGAATGGTTAATACTCTAGAGTTAGTTAATACAGCTACGCATTATAATCTACAAAAGCCTAAATAACTTCTCCTTTATATCATCTTGCATTGTAGTAGACAAACATATAACAAACATATACTTCATTGCAAATACAAAATATGTTAGAGATTTAGGTGAATCATTGCAACCATTTACTTAATTGAAATTAGACAAACATATAATCTACAAAAGCCTAAATAACTTCTCCTTTATATCGTCTTAGACGAGCACTAAAAGCAAACTAAAATATTGATGATTTGAAACTTAACTTTCATAGTACAGCTACGCATTATACTCGTCTATACATTTAGAGATATGAAAGTACGTATGTCCCTTTCCTCATTAGTTCATATATCAATCAAGTAAGGAAATAGACTAATAATATATGCTCGTCAAGGCTAACAATTTCTTTTTCAAGAATAACTAATACATTCATTCAAATAAATTTATTTAATAACAAAGAGACTCCATATCCGTGCCTAGCATTTCTACATTATATCATATAGTCTCAAAAATATACATGCAATTTTAATAAAACTACTACTTATAGTATGCATCCGATATTGTTTATGTATAATAGTATAACTATATCATCAAAGTTTTAACATTTGCATCCAAGAATAAAATATCATCAAGGTTCTTGTTTGAAGAAAACCGAAGGAAACATCTCCTTCAAAAGCTCATAGTCACTATCATCCTGAAACTCGTGGTTTTGTTGCTGCTGATAATTAGGGTTTACATTCACGCTTGAGTATGGGGCATGAAAGAGATCATCACGTGAGAAGCTTCTTGGAGTGTTGATGAAATTAGAAACTGGAGGTAGAGACGATGATTTATAATCAGATGCGGGGGGTCTGGAAAACATTGCCGTCCGGCGAGTGGTCGGGATAGGGTGGTTATGTTGACTCTCGTAGGTTGTGATCACGACCGTTGGATCTTGGTAAGATCTCTCAACTCTCTTCTTCACGTTGCACTTCTGGGTCGTGCATCTATAGTAACTCCTGTTATGTAATAGACATATACTGTATTGTTTTAGCATGTCACTTTTAAAGTTCAATTCTTTTGTATATTGTTATAACAAAACTGATTGACTTTTCACACAATTTCACAACTCAAAGAGATATAAAATAACAATTATTTCTTTTAGAAATGAAATAAAATTAACTATAGAAGAACAAAAAGAAAAACACTAAATAGATCCCATACAAGGAAATCTTTCTTGGACGTTGAATGGACGAGGATACAAAATATATATATATATATATATATATATATATAATTGTAAATAAAATTTGGTTTTAGTTTTTTTCAAATAGAAAGAAAACATGTGGGCTTTTTTTATTATGAATACCAAAGTATTTTTAAAGCAAAAAAGCAACAACTAAAAGCTATGCAACATTTCATTAATTGATTGTACTTAATTATTTCTTTCATATATTATAAAAAGTAGAGAAATATCGTAAGATAACCTAACAAAAATTTTTGTCACAAAAATAATCTTTAAAAAAAAAATTATCAAAATAACTTTTATTGAAGGGTTAACAAAATGACTAATATACATTTATACCCTTTTGGTTAACTAGATTCAGGGTTTAGAGTTATAGAGTGGAGTTTTGGGGGTGATGTTTAAATTGAAAAAAGTAAAATAAAAATTAATTTTTTTAAAAATAAAAAAAATTAATTTTATCATTTTTATTTTTGAAAATTATATTTGTGACAAAAACTTTAAAAATGGTTATTTGAGAGATTTGCACTAAAAAGTATAATAGCCGATCAAAGTACCTCGGATAGGCACTGTTTTTGACTGCCTTTTGGCCGTACTTCCTCCAACGATAGCCGTCTTCGAGATGATCACTTTCGGTCTTAGTCATAAACGAGACTCGTGGCTCTCTTATCTTCTTCTCTTGTTTCTTATTTGTTTTAACTCTGAACCATATAAATATAAAGCAATTGAATCAATGCTTCGTCATAATGGACCGTATTATAATACATGATATCGTACCATACAATTGACTTTGAACAATACAGTTAATAATGCTAAGCATCAAATGATTGCTGGTCGTACAAGTTTTTACAACAATATTAGGTGGTAGTCTACCAAAAAAACGGGACTCGTCTTTCTGTTTAAATGGGTCATAATTCAACAATGAATAAACAATTTTAGAATCAAAATATAACTCCATATATATATATATATATATATATTAAATCGCGCATTAAAGAAAAACACTAAGCTTTAATTTGTGACTTAAATGATTTTATTTATCGCTCTTTCAAATATAAAACTAGTAAAACATGTTTCGTTCATAAAAATAGAATCGCTAAAGTATTCTTAAAGAGACCTCATTTATGATATTCAAATTCTGTATATGTATTTTTCCTATAAAACATAGTAAATTAAAATATCTTTATTTATAATTAGTTAAAGAAACTTATGTTCGACAAAAGACCTCAAACTGAAAAAAAATGAATGCATTTTAATTTTTTGAAGAAATAAGCTTTTGGTGTTTGATTAGCTAGAGTTTTGCTTTTGTATGCAAAATATGTATGATTAGAGTAACTAGTAATTTTCAGTGATAGAAAACAAATAAAAGTCTGATCATGATTCATGTGATGTAATCTAAATATTTTGTATCTTGCTTGACTATATAAAAGTTTAACTACTAAAAACAAAACAAAAATAACTACTAAAAAAACTATTATGAACTTTTCTCAAAAACAGAAACTTACACTTTTTGAGAACGTTGTTCTCCTGCATCTTCAGCTTCTCTTTTCATCAGGCTCTTGCAGAATCTTCACCGTTATGATGATCGGCCTCATGACTCGAAGCAGATGCAGAAACCCTAGTTTCATTCTCAATCATTGCACCACCACCACCGACAACTTCATGACTCTCGACACTAGTATTATAATTATAAGCATTATAAAAACCATTTTCTTGATCGATCGAAGGATTAAAAAACTCCCTGGAAGATGGCGAGGGCTCGAAACCAAATCCAAACGCTCCTTGAGAACTCGAGTGTAGATCAGAAGCTATTTGTGATGAGATCATGTTTGCATTATAAGTGCATGGACCAGAAACGTAAGGGAGACTCATCATATGTTGGCTGTTGTTGTTGTTGTAATGATTATAAGATGAAGTGTAGTCATAGTTGTTAAGATCTTTGGTTTCATTAGACATGATAAAGAACAAAGAGCTTCAAACCAAACAAGTTTGGAAAAAAAACAAGAGCTTAAAGAAAGAAAGAAAGAAGACGAACTTTTTACGTTTATTATTTTTAGTCGGTCTAAATCTGGTGATAGACTTTTGGGTCTTCTTGTATTTATACCGTTTGAAAACTATATATTATTTAATATGTTTTGCTAAATAAAATATAGTAAAAAGGCATTTTAGAATATGATTTAAATAATAAAAACAATTTTAAAAACGAAGGTTGAATGAAATAGTTCGAGTGTGAATGATTTAAAGGTTTCTGATTTGAATGGCTTTTAGTATTATAAAACGAAATTTCTCTACAAATTTAAGTTGACAAAAAACATTTTCCCTCCCAAACCGAGAGTTACAGAAGTGTCCTCGAGTAAGGAAACATTACTTGGCTTTGTTTCTTAAATGCTTAATGTGAACATGAAATTTGGCAAAAAAATAATAATAATGTGAACATAAAATCAAACCATTTTTAGCATTCTTAGACTTTTTAAAAGTCTAATGACAGTACATATGAAATAATTTTTTTTTGGAATAACTAAATTCTAAAATTTATAGCTCGTAACATGTTCACCAAAATATTTTTTTTAAACAATGGATGTCCCATATTTAGTTAACATGAGTATTTGGATTTTTTTTCCACGCTAAATAATTATACTATAATAAATAATAATAAAATATTATAGATATATTCTATAACATACAGTTTAATTTATTTTACCAAAAAAAAAGGATCTACGTTTAACTATATCACTTTAATTTTTTTTACGTGATTCACAATTAACGATATTACTCAATTTATGTGGAAGATCTGTTATAACCTTTTTTATTAATTTGCATAAGTTCGTTATTTTAAAATTTAAAATCCAGACTTTCTACTGTAAAAATGGTAAAATCGTTAGTTAAACCACGGGTTAAAGAGCTTCTATATATAAATTATTTTAGTATACTAACTTTTTGGAGTTTTCATATAAAACGTGAAAATCTATCTTATAATTTAAAGCTATTAAGTGAAACTCACTTTTAGTTACATGTTTCTCTTTTTGTCATCAGTTACATGTTTACTACAACAATTGCCACTAAAATTGACTTCTTTTCATTAAAATTATTGTAATCATATTTGTTACATTTATAATACACGTATTGTGCACCTAATCACATGTGATTATCTACCTTTTTAGGGATTAGAAAATAACTTACGAACATGGCTTTCTAAAATAGTTTTATTGGTTGTTTGAAAAAATGTGGCTTATTTATACTTATACTTCTATAAAAATATATTTTCATGTGTAGCTTATATATAATATATAATGTCTTAAAGACTTATATTAAGGATATTTCAGTTTTTATAAACATTCACCAAATTTCATTTGTAAATATACTTTCATGTATTAATATTGATATATACTAACATTCTGAGTTATGAAATTAATATTATTATTCTGGATTTTTATAATGTATTTCTCATTGTAATAATGAATCACCATTTTCATTTGTATAAATTAAATCATTGTATACAGTAATACTAATTTGTTCTAATATCCAAATTATGCAAGTATATTATACGATTTTCATACATATAGGAATAATAAATTAATATTAGAAATATTTTTTGGTTAAAGAATCCAAAAAAAAAATCTAGAAAATACGTAGCATAGGCTTTTCACTACATGAATATGTTAATATGATTTTCCAACCTAACATATTATTCTAACAATAATATAAGTATATTATTTAATTATTTTAGTTGTAAACGTAATTTATGAAAATAGTAATAAGTTTTTTATTGTTATAGTAATGTAAATCTATCTTTTAAAATCAAGAACATTTACAATTTAGCAAAATATATCTGAACCCTTTAAGATATATTGGAACACTTAGGTTAGAAATGGTAAATCATGACTTAACTAAAAAATTCTTAAGAATATTCTTCAATTGATATATCCTAACACTATATAGAATGTATACTCTCTGTTAACTCCTAGTATTTTATATATCTATGTTTAAAAAATCATGGCTTATCCTAGATACTAACATAAATCGAATTTCTATCTCATGGAAAATAAATTAGTTTTAACAGAATAGCTTATTTAAGATATAATAGTACATAAAATTACATTTGAAACAGTCACTATTTTTCATTTCAACTTATAAATTGCCAAATTAAGATGAATAAATCAAACTCTAGTTATCTTATTAT
>CAJHQP010013037.1:0-10302 GCA_905132765.1 Moricandia arvensis | reverse complement strand
ACTTTCATGGTCTCCATGGTGATAGTGACAGGTCTGCTACAACTCCTTATGCACACATGGTGATAGTGACAGGTCTGCTACAACTCCTTATGCACCCATGTGACTTTTCTCTGCCTAATTCAAACCAGATACTTCCTTTTGAATTCAAACTGAGTATCCCTAGGTTTCTGGAGGTTATCAACGTCCCTTAAGCCTTCCCACTCGTTTTTTTGCCTTGCAGGGTAAGTTAGGTCAAGATGTTGCTTGTGAAGCAAGTCTGTACGGACAGAACCAAATTGGCTTCTCTTGATGAACTCTCTTTCAATAATGAACCAGCTTCTTATTTTGGTCATTCCTTTCTTTATTTTAACACTCCCCCTCAAGCTTGACCATAGGAGATCCTTGGGCAAGCTTGGAACTGAGAGTACTTGCCTCATTAAAAACCCAAGTATGGAAAACCTCTTATGATAAAACCCTACTTAGGGAAAAAGAGTGCAACCACCTTCAGCCTAGGGATTGGCCAGTGGGTTTATGAGTCTTATGATCAAGTTTAGGGACTCATAAACCCTGGATCATGGCCTTCTTTCAATAGCACGCAGGCACCAAAGCCTTCCTTGTTTCACACACAAAACTGCTTGGAACTCTCCATGTGGCTGGTTCTTTGTCTCCCCCTTTCTTCTGACATCCTGCCATAATCAAAGGGTTTGATCCACCACCAGACTATTCTCATGAGCTCCAAGTACTTTCCATAAGAATATAGACACTGGCTTCTCATATTAACACCCCTCCTCAAGCTTGACCTGATAATGAGAGTATGTGGTCAAGCTTGGAAGATGAGAGCCAGTGATGATCACCAATGCCCTGAGACCACAGCCCTCTTTGCTTGAATTGTGGCCTTTTCTCTTGAGTGTACTTCCTGTCCACCCTCTTGGCATCAGGTAAGTCACTTCTTAGCACTCTCTCCACTGCTCCATTCATCCTCTCAACCATCTTGGGAGTTAATGGACACAATCAGTGTCCAAAGTGTTGATGGGCAGTGGGCAATCTCCATGGTCAGGAATATACATCATATGTAGGCTCTGATCAACATGGGCAGCCTGTCAACAAACACTAAGACAGGCATCAGTAGACAACAAGAGATCAGATCATGGGTTTTCACCAAATCTGATCTTTAAAACACATTTCATACAAGTACAGCAAGCAATGGACAAATATCTTCATGCTTCTATCCCAGAAACTCTGAATCCTAATCATCAATACTAAGCATTCAGGCAACAAGAAAATTAATTTTCCTAAGGACAGGGGCAAGACTATACTTTCAAGACAACTTAACTTCAAGACAGTTTAAAAAAAAAACCATAGGCAGATTCTAAACAAGATTGTGAGAATAGTGATTTAAGTAACCAGAGAATAAGTAGAGAGTAGAACATGATGTAACCAGAGTATTAGTAGCCAGAGAATGGGAGAATGATGGAGAATAAGTAACCTGGAGAATCATAGAATGAGAGAATAGAGAATAGAAAAACAGAGTTTGCTCAAGAGTTCTAATGGACAGAGTTTGCTCAAGAGTTCTAATGGACATAGTTTTGCTCTGTTTTCTTGAGTTTTGCGGAAGCATAAACAGCCAGGAGCATCCAATACTCATCAAGAGTTTGGTGCTTTATTAGCTGAAACACAATGGACCATTGAACAATTAATTTGCTCACTGATCTTAGACATGTGCCACTTGAATAACTCATGAACTGATGTTTTCTAGGGCTTGCAACAAAAGAACCAACAGAAAAATACATAGACAAGTGTTTTCTGTGGCTTAGACAACAATGAAACCAATGGATCAAAACAGTTTGTCCACTGGTCAAAGAGATGCTCCATTAAAAGAGAGCTATTATCCACTGGATAAAGCAGAGTGTGGAGCATTTTCGAAATCTTCCTCTTCCTCAAGCTTGATTCTAGATACTAACAAGTGCAGACCAAGCTAACACAACATTGAAGTGGGAGAGAATAGATTTTTTTTTAAAATAAAAGAAAAGAGACTAGAGGTGAGTTTTATCCCAAAGAAGAGCAACAAAGCTCTGATACCATGTTGAAATTCATGAGTGTTTGTCTTATGTAAGGAGTGATTCATTCAACTTGTGACTGCAGGAACTCACCATTCAAGATCAGAGACAACCAACTTGTGGTTGAATCCTCATACACAGCTTACTATATAACCAAGAATCCTAGACAGTAAACTGGTTATATGAAGCAGAAACTCTCTAGTATGAATCTATCCTTCTGAAGTAACACAACACTTTGAGTTTGTGTACCTAAGATGAAGAGGATTTAGAACGAGTAATCTAGAGTTTAAGAAGTAGAAAAAGAAGAGTTTAGAGTGAGTTTTACAAGTATTAGGCTGCCTTAAGAATATAGAGTTAAGGCAGCCTCTAAACCATAATGCTTAACTCCTTACATTGTGAATATTTTTTTAGATGCAAGAAAGAGAGAGAGAGACACGAATTTAGAGAGAGAAACTTGTATTGATTCAGGTGAAATGTTACAAGTGATGGAGAAGCCTTTATATAGGCAATACACATGATTAAACAATTACTAAAACATAAAAACATAAACAAATAATTCTGTAGAGAATGAGAAGAGGCCAAAGGGGATACAGCCAAGGTCTGGCTCGTCCAGGAAGAGAAGAAAGGGACAGGAGGCAGGGTGTGGTCTCCATGGTGATAGTGACAGGTCTGCTACAACTCCTTATGCACCCATGTGACTTTTCTCTGCCTAATTCAAACCAGATACTTCCTTTTGAATTCAAACTGAGTATCCTTAGGTTTCTGGAGGTTATCAACGTCCCTTAAGCCTTCCCACTCGTTTTTTTGCCTTCCAAGGTAAGTTAGGTCAAGATGTTGCTTGTGAAGCAAGTCTGTACGGACAGAACCAAATTGGCTTCTCTTGATGAACTCTCTTTCAATAATGAACCAGCTTCTTATTTTGGTCATTCCTTTCTTTATTTTAACAAAGGCAGATGGGGAACTCGTCAAGTTGAGTATTCTGAGGCATATTTGAAGTTTAAAAGAGAGATCAGACCGTTGGAGACAGCTTAGGCAAGTTGGGAATTAATTAGAATAAAAGTCACAGGTGCATAAGAGGATGAGCCGGCTGTCACTTTCACTCAACCAAACCGTGCCCATCTCTCCCTCCAGTCACTCTCACTCCCTCTGGTCGAGATTCTCCTTGGCTGTATCCTGCTTGTCTTCATCAGAAACACAACAAAAGTATTTGTTTATTTCCTCATAGATTTAGATTAATTTAATGTATGCAAACTGCCTATTTAAAGGCAGTCCATGTAACTGATTGATTCAAGGGAGAGGAGTCCTCTTTTCTTCATTATTCTCTGTTCTAAGTCACTTTATCTCTGTTTACTCTCTCTCTCACGAAAATCCCTTTGAATCTCTTATTCTCTCAAGAACACTCTCAAGAACACTCTCATACTCTCCATAGTATTCTCCTCCATTCTCTCTGGTTTCTTACATTCTTCTTCATCTAAATCGACCATACTTTGTTCCTACAACTCCCTCACACTTAAATCTATCTATTCTCACATGATATTAGAGCTTCCAAGCTCCTGAAACCTTCATAGCTTCCGCAAATCATCATCTTCTCAAAACTGTCTCCAAAACAGTTTCTGCTACATCTCTTTATCCACTGGTCCAAGGTCTTCCAAAAGGGAAGAATCTCGCCAGAACTCAAGATAGGACAGTATACAAGTCTCTGGAACTCAAGAAATCTTCAGCTCAGTCCAGCAAGCTTCATCAAAGGTTCAGTTTCAAGTTCTGTTTCTTGCAAAACCAGTTGGTACATTCTATTGTCCACTGGTCCAAACTCTCTAAGATGGAGAGCTCAAAAGAAATGGCGACTTCAGTAGCTTCAAGGAGTCCAAAGAAAAATCCAAACCACCACATCTGGTCCAAAATGCTGAAGATAATCCATGGAAGAAACCATTCTTGGAGAAAGGTCACTAAAGAAGCATTAAAGCTAAGCTATTCTAATCATTCTCTGGCCAGCCATGCTGAAGCTCTGTTTCTGACCAAAAAAACCCACGACCAGCAAGAGGATAGGAGGGGTTTGAATTGTCTCCTTGACCAGAAGGAGAGAAACAAAGGAGGAGGTGTTGGACAGTCAATCCACACCACAAGCCCTTCAAATTCAAGTGATTCACAGCCATGGAGGTTCAAGGAACTAGCTCAGGTTCCTTGGTTGCAAGTTAACTTCCTTAACTCTAATAAGAGCTTTCTTAATTGTCTTAAATTGTTTCTGGTTGTGTTGAGTGTGTTGTTAGTGTTGAAATAAGTGAGTACATGAAGACATTAATACCAAGAAGAGATCAAGAGAAGAGAGGAAGAAGACTTGAAGAAGACTCAGGCAGTTTGAAATTCAAAACTAGATCTGCTGGAAAACAGCTGTCATGCACTTATGTTTCTCTCTCTCTCTCTCTCTCTTCTATCTGTCTTTAAAACTCTTGTAAAGCCACGAAAATGAGAATAAGAAGCTGAGTATTCTCTCCATTCTCTCTATTCTCTTTATTCTCCCTATTCTCTGTTTTTTTCTCTAAAGATTTCATGGTATCAGAGCCAGGTTACTGATAATCTGGGTGTGTGTTCTTCATTTAACAGTAAAGGTTGAAACTTTCTAGAGATTCAAGGAAAGTTTGAAGTTTGAAGCTTTCTTTCACTAGATCTAAAGTCTTTTCTGGTTGATTCATCTCAAAGTCTCAACCTTTCCTGGATTTAAAACTCGAGTGTTCTTCAGCTTCATAAAGACTCAAGCTTTTCCAGATCTGTTTTTTTTTTCTTTTTCGAAAAATCTGGGTTCTTTCTTGAGTGTTCTTGGTGTTCTTGAGTGCTTTTGGCGTTCTGGGTTTGGTCAAGTCTTTCTGATGAAGACAACCAGTCTCAACAATGAAAGAAAGCAAAGATCTAGTTTTTCAGTGAAGACTGAAGAGGAAAATGGTGGAATCTGGTCCAGATGGGCAAAGGCAGCTTTGGAAAGCTGTATGCTGTGGAGAAGTCATGTAAAGGAGAAACCTTTAAGAGAAATGGCTACAGAAGAAGGTCAGGCGTGGAGTCTGAAGTATGAAGAAAGAGCTGTTCAAGAAATCAGTACAAGGGGTGAGATTGTAACAGCTTATGGGAGTAGATCCAATCTGAGAAAAAGAAAGGAAGAACTCCAGAAGATTGTTCAGCATACACATGAGATGTGTAAGAAGAACAAGAAACAAACTTTGATTTGGAATGGTGCAAGATGCAAGAAGGGAAGGCTGAGGAGACTTTCCATGACTTGGATCAGAAGGAAAAATACTCAAAGGAAGAGTAGAAAGGCTGGTCAGTTAAAAGGAGATATGGAGGTCAAAATGGCCAAGAAAGCTGTGCAACAGATGATTAGAGGAGAGTGCTCTTACTCTGCCTACATGGGTAGCTCAGTGGAGAAGAAAGTGGATATGAGACATCAGGAGACAACAGGAGCTGATGGTTTCGTTACCAGGAAGGAATGGGAAGGATACATAAAGGAAATCCAAGCCTTGGTCACTGCCAAGAAGCGCAGCAGACAGTCCAATGCTAATGAAGAGATCACTAAGCCTATCATCATTGACTCTGGAGCAACGCATCACATGATCAGTGATAGGAGCTTGATGAGTGACATTAAAGCCACTACAGGAAGTGTTAAGATAGCCAATGGTGATCAGATTCCAATAGAGGGGATAGGAAACTTGAAACTGTTTGAGAAGGATTCAGCTGCTTTCTACCTGCCTAGGTTTACATCCAATTTGATATCTGTGAAGAGGGCAACAGTGGACCTTAATTGTCAAGTTGTCTTCAGGCCAAATGAGGTGGAGTTTCAAGACCTGGAGTCTGGACAAGTTATTGGTAGAGGAGATGTCAAAAATGAGCTCTACCACCTTCACACAACTAAGCTCTCTAAACCCTTTAACTCTGTTTGTTTAAGTAGTGCTACTGATAGGATTGAAAGCATTACTTGGCATGCTAGGTTGGGTCATCCTTATACTCGAGCAATAGAACTGATTCTTCCTGCTTTATCATTCAATCATTTAGAGTGTGAGGCTTGCATATTAGGGAAGCACTGTAGGACTGTTTTCCCAGCATCTGAAACTATATATGGGAACTGCTTTGATCTAGTTCACTCTGACGTGTGGACATCCCCATGTGTGTCTAGGGACAATCAGAAGTATTTTGTGACATTCATTGATGAAAAGTCTAAATACACTTGGATCACTTTGCTTCCATCTAAGGATAGAGTTCTGGATGCCTTTATAAACTTCCAAGCATATGTTACTAACCATTACAATGCTACTGTGAAGGTACTAAGGTCTGATAATGGAGGTGAATACACCAGTCATGCCTTCAAGAATCACATGGATAAGCATGGAATAGTGCATCAGACCAGCTGTCCCTACACGCCACAGCAGAATGGGGTTGCTGAAAGGAAGAATAGACACTTGATGGAGGTTGCTAGATCCATGATGTACCACACCAATGTCCCTAGGCGTTTCTGGAGTGATGCTGTTCAGACTGCTTGCTATCTCATCAATAGGATCCCAACCAAGGTACTGAAGAATCTGTCTCCATATGAAGTGTTGAACAAGACCAAGCCTTACATAGATCATCTGAGAGTCTTTGGGAGTCTATGCTATGTCTTGGTTCCTGGAGAACAGAGAAACAAGCTGGATGCAAAAAGCACTAGAGCTATGTTCATTGGGTACTCAGTAACCCAAAAAGGATATAAGTGCTATGATCCAGTAACAAGGAGAGTATTGGTATCCAGGGATGTGAAGTTCATGGAAACAAAGGGGTATTATGAGGAGAAGAACTGGAAGGACCTAGAGGATATGTCTAATGAACCAGAGAACAAGGCAGTGAATCTGAGGAACCTATTGGAGAAGCTTGGGATAGACATGTCCCAGAATCAGGAGATAAGAAGGAACACTCCTTCTGATCAGGTTAGAGAAGCTGAAAGAATAATCCCTCTTGATCATGAGAGGGGGAGTGAATCTGAATCAAGTGTGCAAGAGCAGCACCAAGAGGATTCAGCACATCATGATCAAGATGTGGCTCAGTCAAGTGAAGATGAGCAGGAAGAATATCATGACCCAGAGGAGGTTAATGATACAGAAGCAGAGGATCAGACTCAAGTTCAGCCATTGCGGAGGAGTGAAAGGTTGAAGAATAGGATGCCAGAAACAGAAACTCAAGAAGAAAATCAAGAAGAGGTTCAGCCTCTGCGAAGAAGCACTAGGGAGAGAAAGGATCCTTCCAACTGGGTAAACACGAGAGTGTACTACAATGCCCAGGCTGTGAAGCATCCTTCTCAAGCTGTGTGTTCCTTTGCAGAGTATCCAGAAGAACACATGGTGTTTATGTGTAATCTGGATGAAAGTGACATTCCAAGATCCTATGAGGAAGCTATGAAGGACAAGGAATGGAGAGAGTCAGTGGGCAGTGAAAGGGATGCAATGATCAAGAATGACACTTGGTATGAGAGTGAACTACCGGAAGGGAAGAAGGCTGTGACTAGTAGATGGATCTTCACAATCAAGTATCTGGCAAATGGAAAGGTTGATAGGAAGAAGACCAGATTGGTAGCAAGAGGGTTTACACAAACCTATGGAGAAGATTACATTGACACATTTGCTCCTGTTGCCAAGCTACATAAAGTTCGAATCATCCTATCAGTTGCAACCAATTTGGAGTGGGATTTGTGGCAGATGGATGTGAAGAATGCTTTCTTGCAAGGAGAGCTTGAGGATGAAGTATATATGCATCCTCCTCCTGGTTTTGAGTATCTAGTAAAGCCAGGAAATGTTTTGAGATTGAAGAACGCTATATATGGGCTGAAACAATCACCAAGGGCATGGTATAGGAAGCTAAGCACTACTCTGAATGGAAGAGGCTTCAGGAAGTCTGAATTAGACCATACTCTCTTCACCTTAACAGGACCTTCAGGGATCATTGTTATTCTGGTGTACGTGGATGATCTGATCATCACAGGGAATGATAAGGCAGGGATTCAAGCCACTAAAGACTTTCTCAAGTCTGTGTTTGATATCAAGGACTTGGGGGAGATGAAGTACTTCTTGGGTATTGAGATATGCAGATCTAAGGAGGGTCTGTTCATGAATCAGAGGAAGTATACTCTAGATATGGTAAAGGGAGCTGGCGTGCTTGGAGGAAAGACAGCCAAGACACCTCTTGAAGAGGGGTACAAGGTTTTACTTGAGGGGGAGATTGAAGAAAAACAACTGTTTGAGGATGCTAAACTTTACAGGAAGATGGTTGGAAAACTGATATACTTGACTATCACAAGACCAGATATATGCTTTGCAGTGAATCAAGTAAGTCAGCATATGGAGGCTCCAAAGGTCCATCACTGGAAAATGGTTGATAGGATACTGAGGTACTTGAGTGGAACTCCTGGACAAGGAGTTTGGATGGGATGTAATGGCAGTACAGAAGTAGTTGGGTATTGTGATGCTGATTGGGCAGGAGATAGAGTGGATAGGAAATCAACTACTGGGTATTGTACATTCGTTGGAGGAAACCTGGTTACTTGGAAGAGTAAGAAGCAAAAGGTTATCTCTTGCTCAAGTGCTGAGGCGGAGTATAGAGCTATGTTGAAGCTGACAAATGAGCTGGTATGGATCAAAGGTATTCTCAAGCATCTGGAGATTGAACACACCTCTCCTATGACAATACATTGTGATAATCAAGCAGCAATTCATATTGCATCTAACTCAGTCTTCCATGAGAGAACTAAGCACATAGAAGTTGATTGTCATAAGGTGAGGCAGATGATTGTCTCAGGACTGACATTGCCATGCTATACAAGGAGCGAGGATCAACTTGCGGATGTGTTCACCAAGGCTGCGAGATTAAAGACAATGGAGTCCATCCTTTCAAGGTTGGGACTCATTGATCTTACTCCAAACAACTGATCCCCTCGTCATGAGGTCTTTACTCTTTTCCTTATCAAGGTTTTATCCCTAAAGAAGGTTTTCTTTGGTAAGGTTTTTTAATGAGGAAGATCTCATGGCATTCCAAGCTTGACTTGTTCCACATGGTCAAGCTTGAGGGGGAGTGTTGAAATAAGTGAGTACATGAAGACATTAATACCAAGAAGAGATCAAGAGAAGAGAGGAAGAAGACTTGAAGAAGACTCAGGCAGTTTGAAATTCAAAACTAGATCTGCTGGAAAACAGCTGTCATGCACTTATGTTTCTCTCTCTCTCTCTCTCTTCTATCTGTCTTTAAAACTCTTGTAAAGCCACGAAAATGAGAATAAGAAGCTGAGTATTCTCTCCATTCTCTCTATTCTCTTTATTCTCCCTATTCTCTGTTTTTTTTCTCTAAAGATTTCAGTTAGTATCTTAGGGACAGTTCAATGTTACTAGAGTTGTTGAACCTAGTTTCTGTCCCATGATACTTAAAAATTATGTATGCATTGTTCTAGGAATAAGTAAGCTTGCTAGCATGATTATATAGCATCTGGTTCAATCCATTTCATTGTTATCTTGTGCTAATGGTCTGGTTAGTCCATCATAGTGGACTGGTATCCATTTAGAAGTTGGTCTAAGCTACTAGTCCCTATGGTTTTGATGAAACCACTAACCATTAGCTTGTGTGATGTGCATTTAGTTGTTTTTTATCTCATGCTGTCTTGAATTGAATCTTGTGCATTCATATAGCTATTGCCTAAAATTGTTGTTTGATGCCTGTGTACTGTTTTAGGAGATTTCCTACATTGATATGTCATGTTCTTGTCTTATCTCATTTGTTTGTGTGCGGTATGGTCTAGGCGAGTTTCTTAGAGCCTGCTGCGTGTCTTGTTGCATTGCTAGAGGCCTAGGAGAGTTTTCTGGTCATGTGTTGCATTCATAGTTGTGTAGCTTGATTAGATGAGTTGTCTAGTCTATGCTACTGTCATAAATTGTCATTGCATTCTGCTACTGTCATAAATTGTCATTGCATTCTGCTACTGTCATAAATTGTCATTGCATTCTGCTACTGTCATATGTGTGATAAAATGAGCCTAGATGCCTTGTAACTGATGAGTTATCATACCTGAGCATTTAGTGAATTGGTTGCATGGATTTGAACTGAATGAGTTGTTTAGATTCTTTCCATTGAATTTTCTTAAAGCACTGGGATCAGGATTGGTGAGTTACCAAGGTCTGATCCTAGTGTGTGTGGTCTGATTCTTGCTGGAGTTTGAGATGTTTCAGGTACACAAGTGTTGTCTCTGTCCATCATCAAATAAAGACAAAGA
>CAJHQP010013036.1:0-5000 GCA_905132765.1 Moricandia arvensis | reverse complement strand
ATTGCAACCGTTGATTATCAAAACCTTTGATAAAGAATCATTGTGAATTTTGGCCAACCATTGCAATTGTAGGTGTTAATAGTTGCAAATATTGATGCTAACAATTGCAACTCTTCATACTCTATATAAGGAGTTGTTGGCATTGGCAAAAGTAAATCGAATCACAACTTGAACAAGATAGAGAAGAGTAGGAACTAATAGTTAGTTAGAGAGAGATTCAATGTTCGAAGATCCTCAAAGATCTTTGAAGAAATACATATAAGCATTAAAGCTCTATTTCTTATTCTTGTATCTTAGCCTAGAAAAAGAATGTGACTTTGATTGTCTTTCCTACAAAGGGATTTCGTGTAACCCAAAGGCTTGGAATAGGGTCGAAATACTCTTTAAGGAAAGTGACCTCGTGCGCGATTCAATCATTATCCAAGTATATAATTAACAACTTTTCGGGTTACAACCCAACTTAACCAAAAACATCTCCAGCCATGGTTTCCTGTTACAATATCAACAAGAAAAGTTAGCACATATATGAATAGCTGAAGCCTCACAGTCTCTCAAGTGTTTCTCTCTTATATTTTTCTGTGAGATTTCTCTTTGAATCCAGTAGCTCAGCAACAAAACAAAGATCAAGCCTTTAGAGAACCAACCCCAATCCCAAAACAGAAGAAAGATATAGACAGATTGCATGATTTTTGTTTGCAAAAGGCTTTACCACCAGGGCTAGATTTCTCTTCAGCCTTAGTCGGATTTTTCCTCGACTTTTCTATAGTGTTTTTCTTTAGATTTTTGTTTTTTTTTTTTGATAAACTGGTTGACCCTCTTGCAGATACAACAGATAGACAGAAAAGAGTTTTTGATAAAGAGAACCAAGATCAGATGATAAAAACCCCCAAAAACAGAAAGAATGTGAAAAGTCAGAATCAAACCAGAGATCAAGAGCCTTCAAATCTGCCCAGAGATCAAGAGCCCTCTAATCTTCTCTGATACCACTTGATGGACCTCTTAGGACGAGATCCTTTGTCCCTGATTCTTTTGAAGGAAGATCTGATGGTTTTGAGAGAGATCTGGGTTGATTTTGATGATGATGGATGGATTGATTGGATGATCTTCAGAAATGATCTATGAAGTGATCAGATCTTGTGTAGATGAGTCTAAGATCAAAAGAATGAACTCTGTTTAGATCAAAGACGAGTTTTGCAATCAGAGAATGAACTCTTAGCAATCAGTGATCAAAGATGAACAAGGGATTCACAGATTTAGAAAGATTTTCTTTTATAAAAAGGTGAATGAATCTTTTTCTGGTCGTGCATCCCTTATATAGAATTTACAAATGGTAGAAATGCAAAGACAAAGTGTAGAAATTAAGAAATTTAGAAACTAGGAATGTAGACTTGATTTTGGACCAGAATAAGTGTTTTTGTTGAATGACTCTTGGCATGCCACGACCAAGATTTCTTGCTGACTCCATCTTGCTACTCTTGGTGAGAATGAGATTGAAATGGACTTAAGGAAAGGCTGGTCGAATTTGGCATGAAACAGGCCCATTGTAAATTTGTTATGACTTTCTTCTTGGGCTGAAAACTTCTCTTCGGGCCCATTGATCCAAAACATTGACATAAGCTTTCTTGTACATCTTGGCATGTAATATCTATTTAGGCTTCATAGAAGAATTCATTGGCTCACTAAGGAGAAACAAGAAATTCATTAGATCATCAGGTGGCCTCCATGAACCGATATGACAGAGAAAGTGAATTATTTGATCATCTCTTGTAACCCCACAAACTGGAATGGTTTTAGCTTGAATAGAATACTCCTAATGGTCAATTGATGGAGTAGGATAGTCTCTAAACTCCTATTTGAGCTCTCGTTGGTCTTTCTCCATCACAAGCTTCTTCATGTCCAACTCAAGTAGTTTTGGTTAATTGCACAGCTGGGCAGGGTTACATCACAAGTTGTTGAGTTGAGTCGGGTTAAGTTAAATCTATGTTGTGGCAGTGACTGAGTTCATTGTATTGCGTGATCGCTAAGTTGATAGAAAAGTATGGAAATAATGTTGTGTGTTATCATATGATGCATTTGAATGATTGGTTGTAGTGGCTAGCTAACTCTCGTTTAGCATTAAGTAGTATATAGTTGCATGCAGAGAGGCTTGTCTAGAACCGCTTCACTGAGTAATCCATTTACTCATGCCCTCCTTTCTATTTCCTTATACGCAGGACTGTAAGTAGAAGTATGTGGATACAGTTGGGTTGATATTTGATCAAAGAATAATGCGTTCGATGACTACTAAGGCTAGTAACGGGACACGTTGGATGGTCTAAAATGAATAGATGCGTGTCCAAAACACCTAATTAGAACCGGGGTGTTACAAAATGAGTAAGCACTCAAAGGCGTGCATGTCTTAGCTCCACCTAGATGTCTTTAACTCACCACTACATTTGCTTATTTAAATAAATGGGGGTTAACCGTGCTTCGCGCGGGATTTTACTTTTTTCTACGAGTTTGAAATGATATTTTTTTTAAATAAGGAGTTGATTATTTACTTTTTAAAATTACTATTCTCATGTATTTTTGTATATAGAATCTGAAAATATTTTTAGTCCAAGTCGCTACAATTGACTAAATTAAATAATGTCAAAATTGTAATATTTGGTATTTTTTTTATTTTGTTTAGACGATGAAACTATTTTATTTTTTCTGCCATTCAGTGTTATGTCTAATTTTATATGTTCTTTCTCGGGTTTTTGTATATTGCATCATTCATCTAGACTTTGCAACTATTTATTTGAATTTCTATTGTTGCAATAATATAATGATATTATTTAAATTTAAAATCATTGGTTTCTAAAATACTTTTCCATAAGTAATTGGACATATTAATCTTACTTCTATTTCTTAAATTCTAAAAATAACTTTTCATCTATATATATTAGTAGCAGGTGCTATAATTTTTTTCCTTGTTGCTAAGGTTATTTTCATTGTTACGTTGTCATGTAATTGTTTTTTTATTATAATAAGTTGTTAACTAACATGGTAATCTAATTACTCTAACCTTATGAAGCGCCTTCTTGATACATTTCGATCATTGGTCAACTTATATTTTGCTTAGTTCCATCCAAACGTGTTCAAGTATACTTACCGATCTCAAACTCTCTCTTTTATAATACTTTTATGCCGCAGAGGAAATGTTATTTTCATACAAACCTTTTGTTGTTGTAGAGATGTTGTATTCATATATCAGTGTTGTTGTTTTGAAAATATTCTTCTATGCCTCTAATGTAATTACCATTCAAGTTTCCACTCAAGAGACATCATATATTTGTGCGATTATTTTAGTGAATAAATCGTCCATGAAGTGTAGGTCGACAGACATAGTAATTTTGTGCGGCCTTTGCTAGAAATAATGTTGATTCCATAACATTAAAGACAATTATTCAAAAAAATAGTGATACCTGTGAAATAGTGCATACCTTCTTTAGAGTTTTTTTCAAGATGCATGAAATGGTATTACAATGTCATTTTGTTTTTATGAGTGTTTACCAATGCCTTAATGATGGGTAACATGCATATTATTTTCATTATTTAATATATTATATTTTCTTCCTTTTTTAGTTTTTTAGTTTTTTATTAGACATTAGTTGTACTTTTCTTTTGTGGTTTGGGTATGGTAAAATGTGAAAATAGTACTATAAATGGATTTTTCTCTTTTGTGTTCTTATGATTTTTTATATTTATTCTTGATGTTTACATTTATATTTTTTACTAAATTATCTTTTTCTTACTAAATTTTCACCAACTTAAACTTATACTATGTATGTTCATTAAATTATTATTATTTTATTTTTTAGATATTGTTATTTTTAATTTTCAAACTGATTTGTAAATATTTTGTATTTCTTATATATTGATCATTTTTGCGACTTTATCCTTTGATTTCTGTCAATTTATTTAAGTTTGAATTTGGTGACAAAGAAAAAATAAAAAATAAAAAAAGAAAACCTAAAAGATTTATGTTTTTTCATTGTCATAGATTTGATGAAACGTGAAATAACAATGTTTTAATTTTTTAAAAAAATTTATTCTTCTGATTTTTCATTTATTTATTCTCCAATATTTATGTTTTTCCATTATATTATCTAACTTTCACTAAATTTATTTATTGACTAAACTTTTCAACAAACTGATAGTACACAATATATTTTATTTATTATTTATCTTTTTTAATGTATGTTTTAACATGATTGTCTTTATAAATCTGATTTTTGATTATATCTTGATTTTTGTTACGATTTTTCCATCATTTATTTTTCATAAATTAAATTGGTGGGTGGTATGTGGGAAATGTGGGGTGTGGTGTGTGGATATATGTGTGTGTGTGTGTGTGTGTGTGTGTGTGTGTGTGTGTGTGTGTGTGTTGTGTGGTGTGTGTGGGGGGTGTGTGTGTGTGTGTGTGTGTGTGTGTGTGTGTGTGTGCCTGTGTGTGTGTGTGGTGTGTGATGTGTGTGTGTGTGTGTGTGTGTGTGTGTGTGTGTGTGTGTGTGTGTGTGCTGTGTGTGTGTGTGTGTTGTGTGTGTGTGTGTGTGATGTGTGTGTGTGTGTGTGTGTGTGGTGTGTGTGTGTGTGTGTGTGTGTGTGTGTGTGTGTGTGTGTGTGTGTGTGTTGTGTGTGTGTGTGTGTGTGTGTGTGTGTGTGTGTGTGGTGTGTGTGTGTGTGTGTGTGTGTGTGTGTGTGTGTGTGTGTGTGTGTGTGTGTGTGTGTGTAGCTGTGTTGTGTGTGTGTGTGTGTGTGCTGTGTGTGTGTGTGTGTGTGGTGTGTGCTGGTGTGTCGTGTGTGTGTGTCGTGCGATGTGTGTGTGTGTGTGTGTGCTGTGTGTGTGGTGTGTGTGTGTGTGTGTGTGTGTGCTTGTGTGTGTGTGTGTGTGTGTGTTGTGTGTGTGTGTGTGTGTGTCTGTGTGTCGTGTGTGTGTGTGTGTTGTGTGTGTGTGTGTGTGTGTGTGTGTGTGT
>CAJHQP010013035.1:0-10305 GCA_905132765.1 Moricandia arvensis | reverse complement strand
CATGGTGTCTAGGGATGTGAAGTTTGTAGAATCAAGAGGGTATAATGATGACAAGAGTTGGGATGAGCTGGAAAACCTATCCCAATCAGCCTCTGATAGAGCAAGCAATCTTAGGCGTGTGATGGAAAGTCTTGGGGTCAGTATGCCTGAAGCAAGGGTGGAAACTGAACCAAAGGATACCAGGAGGGACCCAACACCACCTACTGAAACTGAGTCAAGTATTGATGAGATTGGGGTTCCTCACCTTGATCATGAGGGGGGCAATGACAATCTGGCTGAGCCACAACAGGATACCTCAGCAACAACTCATGATCAAGCTGAGCAACAAGAACAAGAGGGTTCAGTGTTAAATGAAACTCAGTCTTCAAATGATGAGGAGGAAGCACAACCACCACTAAGGAGGAGTACCAGAATCAAACAACCAGCTTCTAACTGGATCAACACAAGGGTGTACTTCAATTCTCAGGCAGTAGCACATCCTATCCAAGCTGTTTGCTCCCTAGCTCAGTATCCTCAGGAACATGTTGTGTTCATTGGAGAACTGGACCAGGAATACATTCCAAAGTCTTATGAGGAAGCTATGGACCATAAGGAGTGGAGAGAATCAGTTGGAAATGAAACAAATGCAATGATTGTCAATGATACATGGTATGAAGTGGAGCTTCCCAAAGGCAAGAAAGCTGTAACAAGTCGTTGGATCTTCACAATCAAGTACAATGCGGATGGTACAGTGGAGAGGCGCAAAACAAGACTAGTAGCAAGGGGCTTCACTCAGACATATGGGGAAGACTACCTTGATACTTTTGCACCATTCGCCAAACTACACACCATAAGGATCATCCTATCTTTGGCAGTTAACTTGGAGTGGGATCTATGGCAAATGGATGTCAAAAATGCTTTCCTACAAGGAGAACTTGAAGATGAAGTCTATATGAGACCACCCCCTGGTCTAGAACATCTTGTCAAACCTGGAAATGTTCTCAGATTGAAGAAAGCCATCTATGGCTTAAAGCAATCACCAAGGGCCTGGTATCACAAGCTCAGCACAACCCTAAATGGAAGAGGTTTTGTAAAATCTGAAGCTGATCACACACTCTTCACTCTCACCAGCCAACAAGGGATTGTAGTGATCCTTGTATATGTGGATGATATCATCATCACTGGTAGTGATAAGGAAGGTATTCTCTTAACTAAAGCCTTTCTTAAATCCTCATTTGATATCAAAGATTTGGGTGAGTTAAAGTACTTTCTAGGGATTGAGATATGTCGATCAAAAGATGGACTGTTTCTATCCCAAAGGAAGTACACACTTGATCTGTTAAATGAGGCAGGAAATCTAGGTGGAAGAGCAGCTAAGACTCCACTGGAAGAGGGCTATAAGGTGATGCGTGAGGGGGAGATTGAAAACAAGCCCTATGAAGATGTTAAGAACTATAGTAGAATGGTTGGGAAACTCATCTACCTCACCATCACCAGGCCAGATGTGTGCTTTGCAGTAAACCAAGTTAGCCAGCATATGCAAGCTCCCAAGGTTCACCATTGGAACATGGTGGAAAGGATTCTAAGGTATCTAAGAGAAGCACCAGGTCAAGGAGTTTGGATGGGTTGCAACAAGAGCACAGAGATAGTGGGATATTGTGATGCTGATTGGGCTGGAGATAGAGTGGACAGTGTTAGAATGAAGAAGGAATAGCCCAAGGAAACAAGTTATTGAGGATTCAAGGCGAATAGAAGAAAATATGCTTTGCAAACTTGAAAATGAAGCTGGTCCGTACAAACTTGATCCACAAGTAACCAAGCTGACCTAACCTACCTTGCAAGGCAGGAAAGGAGTGGGAAGGCTAAATGAGACGTTGGCAGCCTCTCTTAAGTCAAGAAAATCAGTTTTAATTTAAATAAGAGAGGCTGGTTTGAATTGGAGTGAGAAGGTCACATGTGGTGCATTAGAGGTTGAAGACAGCTGTCACTTTCACTCCATGGAGACCACACCAAGACCTGTCACATTCTCTCCAACTCTTAATGTGCCATCCTTGGCCTCTACTAAAGAAGGACTCAGTTTATATTAAGGAAAGAACATCACATGTGCATAAGAGAGTGTAGCCGACCTGTCACTATCATCAATGGGAGACTGCACCACCATCTCTCCTCCTGTCCATTTCTCCTCATTTGGACGTGCCATTCCTTGGCTGTATCCTCCTTGGCTGCTTCTCATTTCCTTACAGAATTATTTGTATAATAGAACCTATATTGAGTCATTTTTTATTATTAGCATTTGCCTATTTAAAGGCTGGTTGTAACCTAAGGCAAACTAAGTGAGAATTAAGTTTCTCCTTCACTTATTCTCTCTATTCTCTTACTCTCTGGTTTCTTTACACTCTCATACTCAGTCTCACACGACCTATTCTCATTCTCCATCAATCTCCCTTGGTCTTCACTTATACTTCACTAATCTTACTCATTCTCTTCTCTTGACTACAAACTGATTCTCTCTACCATTCTCTTGTTTACTCACGACCAGAATCATCCTTACACCATATTATATTCAGTTCTTTCTATTCTCACATGGTATCAGAGCTTCCAAGCTCCTGAAACCTTCATAGCTTCCGCAAATCATCATCTTCTCAAAACTGTCTCCAAAACAGTTTCTGCTACATCTCTTCATCCACTGGTCCATAGGTCTTCCAAGAGGGAAGAATCTCACCAGAACTCACGATAGGACAGTATAAAAGTCTCTGGAACTCAAGAAAGCTTCAGCTCAGTTCAGCAAACTTCATCAAAGGTTAAGTTTCAAGTTCTGTTTCCTGCAAAACCAGTTGGTACATTCTATTGTCCACTGGTCCAAACTCTCTAAGATGGAGAGCTCAAAGGAAATGGCGACTTCAGTAGCTTCAATGAGTCCAAAGAAGAAGCCAAACCACCACATCTGGTCCAATATGCTGAAGATAATCCATGGAAGAAACCATTCTTGGAGAAATGTCACTAAAGAAGCATTAAAGCTAAGCTGTTCTTACCATTCTCTGGCCAGCCATGCTGAAGCTCTGTTTCTGACCAACAAAACCCACGATCAGCAAGAGAACATAAGGGGTTTGAAGTGTCTCCTTGACCAGAAGGAGAGAATCAAGAAGAGGAGGTGTTGGACAGTCAATCCACAGCACAAGCCATTCAAATTCAAATGATTCACAGCCATGGAGGTTCAAGGAACTAGCTCAGGTTCCTTGGTTGTAAGTTAACCTCCTTAACTCTAATAAGAGCTTGCTTAATTGTCTTATATTGTTTCTGGTTGTGTTGAGTGTGTTGTTAGTATCTTAGGGACAGTTCAATGTTACTAGAGTTGTTGAACCTAGTTTCTGTCCCATGAAAATTAAACATTGTGTATGCATTGTTCTAGGAGTAAGTAAGCTTGCTAGGATGATCATATAGCATCTGGTTCAATCCATTTCATTGTTATCTTGTGCTAATGGTCTGGTTAGTCCATCATAGTGGACTGGTATGCATTAAGAAATTGGTCTAAGCTACTGGTCCCTATGGTTTTGATAAAACCAGTAACCAGCTTGTGTGATGTGCATTTAGTTGTTTGTTATCTCATGCTGTCTTGAATTGAATCTTGTGCATTCATATAGCTATTGCTTAAAATTGTTGGTCGATGCCTGTGTACTACTCTAGGAGATTTCTAGCATTGTTTTGTCTTGTTCTTGTCTTAGCTCATTTGTTTGTGTGCTGTATGGTCTAGGCGAGTTTATTAGAGCCTGTTGTGTTTCTTGTTGCATTGCTAGAGGCCTAGGAGAGTTTCCTGGTCATGTGTTGCATTCATAGTTGTGTAGCTTGATTAGATGAGTTGTCTAGTCTATGCTACTGTCATAAATTGTCATTGCATTCTGCTACTGCCATATGTTTGATAAAATGAGCCTAGATGCCTTGTAACTGATGAGTTATCATACCTGAGCATTTAGTGAATTAGTTGCATGGATTTGAACTAAATGAGTTGTTTAGATTCTGTCCATTGCATTTTCTTAAAGCATTGGGATCAGAATTGGTGAGTTACCAAGGTCTAATCCTAGTGTGTGTGGTCTGATTCTTGCTGGAGTTTGAGTGATGTTTCAGGTACACAAGTGTTGTCTCTGTCCATCATCAAATCAAGACAAAGAAGAAGACTTTGCCCATGAGTTCAGAGCCTACAGAGTCTGTATATTCCTGACCATGGAAAGATCACTTTTGTGTTGAGAACCGGTTGAATTAAGCGCAGCCTGTTTGGGTGTTGAGCTCCTGGTTCAAAAGACTTACAAGAGGCAGTGGAGAAAATATTAAGGGAGGAACAGGTTGACTTAAGCGCAGCTGTAGGGGTGATGCGCTCCTGGTTTCAAAACTCAATGTTGCTCACTTCCAAGCTTGGTCCTTCACTTATTCTCTCTGGATCAAGCTTGAGGGGGGGTAATGATGAGCATTCCTGAAGGTCCAAGTCTTCCATTTCCTCTCTTCAGATCAGAAGTGAGAGTATGCAAGTGGTGGAATTCACCATTGCAAGATTTCTCATCAGCCGGATCATAGAAACATCAGCAAGGACAGCAACAACTTGGTGTTAGAACAGATGGCCATCAAAGACTACTTGGCAAGAAGATCAGGTGGAGAGGCAAGCTGATTGGAATACTATGAATCAGCCCAAGGCTTGGGAGTTAGAACAGTTACCTTCTGGTTGGGAAGCTGTGGATCAGCTTCTATATGGAGTTCGAACAGTTACCTTTAGTTGGGAAGCTATGAATCAGCCCATAGCATGTGTGCTTGTACCTGGTTGATAAAGCTTCAAGAAGAGGCTTGAATGGTGATTTCAAAGTACCTACTGAGCTCATGAGCAAAGGCAGACTTTGACTCAATCCCTAAATGTAGGCAAGAAGCCAGAAGAAAGGGGGAGACAAGCTCTGATCATAACAAGAAGCAAAAGGCTGATTTCAGTATGTAGCAAGTGGCACTTAATCTGAATGTGAAGCAAGGGTGCCAGATTGCCATCGAAGAAAGGCCATGATCCAGGGTTTGTGAGTCCCTCAAACATGATCATAAGGCTCATAAACCCACTGGCCAATCCCCAGGCTGAAGTAGTTGCACTCTTTTTCCATAAGTATGGTTTTATCCCAAGAGGTTTTCCATACTTACGTTTTTAATGAGGCAAGTACTCTCAGTTCCAAGCTTTCCCAAGGATCTCCTGTGGTCAAGCTTGAGGGGGAGTGTTAGAATGAAGAAGGAATAGCCCAAGGAAACAAGTTATTGAGGATTCAAGGCGAATAGAAGAAAATATGCTTTGCAAACTTGAAAATGAAGCTGGTCCGTACAAACTTGATCCACAAGTAACCAAGCTGACCTAACCTACCTTGCAAGGCAGGAAAGGAGTGGGAAGGCTAAATGAGACGTTGGCAGCCTCTCTTAAGTCAAGAAAATCAGTTTTAATTTAAATAAGAGAGGCTGGTTTGAATTGGAGTGAGAAGGTCACATGTGGTGCATTAGAGGTTGAAGACAGCTGTCACTTTCACTCCATGGAGACCACACCAAGACCTGTCACATTCTCTCCAACTCTTAATGTGCTATCCTTGGCCTCTACTAAAGAAGGACTCAGTTTATATTAAGGAAAGAACATCACATGTGCATAAGAGAGTGTAGCCGACCTGTCACTATCATCAATGGGAGACTGCACCACCATCTCTCCTCCTGTCCATTTCTCCTCATTTGGACGTGCCATTCCTTGGCTGTATCCTCCTTGGCTGCTTCTCATTTCCTTACAGAATTATTTGTATAATAGAACCTATATTGAGTCATTTTTATTGTTAGCATTTGCCTATTTAAAGGCTGGTTGTAACCTAAGGCAAACTAAGTGAGAATTAAGTTTCTCCTTCACTTATTCTCTCTATTCTCTTACTCTCTGGTTTCTTTACACTCTCATACTCAGTCTCACACGACCTATTCTCATTCTCCATCAATCTCCCTTGGTCTTCACTTATACTTCACTAATCTTACTCATTCTCTTCTCTTGACTACAAACTGATTCTCTCTACCATTCTCTTGTTTACTCACGACCAGAATCATCCATACACCATATTATATTCAGTTCTTTCTATTCTCACAGACAGGAGGTCAACAACAGGCTATTGTACCTTTATTGGAGGCAATTTGGTAACCTGGAAGAGCAAGAAGCAGAAGGTGGTATCTTGCTCAAGTGCTGAAGCAGAATATAGAGCAATGAGGAAGCTCACTAGTGAGCTCATCTGGATCAGGAACCTGCTCAAGGATTTGGGAGTGGAGACATCATTGCCAATCACAATGCATTGTGATAATCAAGCTGCAATACACATAGCATCCAACAATGTGTTTCATGAAAGAACCAAACACATTGAGGTTGATTGTCATAAGGTGAGACAAGCTGTGGAGCAGAGGATCATCCTACCATGCTATACAAGAAGTGAAGACCAGCTAGCTGATATCTTCACCTAGGCTGCAAGTACGAAAGTCTGTGAGTTCATTCATCCAAAGCTTGGACTCATAGACCTCACATGTCACTGATCTCTCCTCCATGGAGTGTTCTACTCTTTTTCCTTAGCTTGGGTTTTCTCCCAAGTGGTTTTACCTAGCTAAGGTTTTAATGAAGGAATGCTTCATGGCTTCCAAGCTTGACCAGTCCCTATGGTCGAGCTTGAGGGGGAGTGTTGACATGAAGAATAAATAATCTGGAAATAAATGTTGACAAGAAGACATGAATAATAGAGAAGAAGATATCAAGGCAAGAGAATCATCCAGAATGATCAAGTATGAAATAACCATTTGTCCGTGTTGACATGAAGACATGAATAAAAGATGGAGAGGCAAGGTCATTCCAAAAACAACTGTTGGGTTGGTATCAGAGCACCCAAGTTCAACCAGGCAAGGGCACATGAAGCAAGAGCACATGAGCTGAGCACTGTCCCTATGCGCATGGGAGAACATGGGAGAGCCATGGTCTCAACAACACACGCAGTTGGGTCAACCTCTCAGGCCACTTCTCAACTCTCAAATGATGATGCCTTCATCCGCAAGTCAGACATTGAGGCCCTTATAAAGGCACTCAATGCAAACTCTGGTAACAATTGTATTAATGCTCTCACCTCTATTCACAATGCAAATCAAACTACTAGGCCCTTGATAATTGACTCAGGAGCATCTCACCATATGATTAGGGATGTTAAGCTCATTAGTGATATCAAACCGGCTCTAGGAAGTGTAGTGATTGCAAATGGTGATAGAATACCTATTGAAGGGATAGGGAATCTTAAATTGTTTGATAAGGAGTCTCAAGCATTTTACATGCCAACTTTCACATCTAATCTCTTATCTATTAAAAGAGCAATAAATGATCTTAATTGCAAAATTATTTTTAGTCCTGATGATGTGTGCTTTCAGGATATTAAGACCAGCAAGATGCTGGGAAAAGGTGTGAGCAAGGGAGAACTTTATTTACTTGAAGACACCAAGCTTAGATCAGATTTCTCTTGTGCTTTTAATTCTGCTTTTGTTTTAGCTAGTGATGTTCTATGGCATGCTAGATTAGGTCACCCCCATGCTCGTGCATTTGAACTAATGTTACCTAATCTATCTTTTAAAAATGAAAATTGTGAGGCTTGTATTCTTGGTAAACATTGCAAATCTGTTTTTCCAAAATCCCTGACTATCTATGAAAACTGCTTTGATTTGGTTCACTCTGATGTGTGGACAGCACCTTGTGCTTCTAGTGAGAACCATAAATATTTTGTTACTTTCACAGATGAAAAATCCAAATATACTTGGCTCACTTTGATTCAAAGTAAAGATAGGGTGCTAGAAGCTTTCATTAACTTTCAAACCTATGTATCTAACCATTTCAACTCTAAGATCAAAATTTTTAGGTCTGATAATGGTGGAGAGTACACAGGTCATGCCTTCAAACATCATCTAGCAAAGCATGGCATTATACATCAGACAAGTTGCCCATATACATCACAACAAAATGGAGTTGCTGAAAGGAAGAATCGCCATCTCATGGAGGTTGCAAGGAGCATGATGTTCCACACCAATGTCCCTAAAAGATTTTGGGGAGATGCTGTGGTATCAGCTTGCTACCTCATAAATAGGATTCCCACCAGAATCCTCCAGGATGTATCTCCCTTTCAGGTATTGAATAAAACCAAACCTCCTATTGATCATTTACGTGTATTTGGGTGTGTGTGTTATGTCTTGACACCAAGAGAACAGAGAAATAAACTAGAAGCCAAGAGTGTCAAGGGCATGTTCATAGGCTATTCCCACACGCAGAAAGGGTACAAGTGCTACATCCCTGAATCAAGAAGGGTTATGGTTTCAAGGGATGTGAAGTTTGTGGAATCAAAAGGGTACTATGCTGAGAAGAGTTGGGAAAGCCTTAGAGACCTCTCACATGGACCCTCTGATAGGGCAAACAATCTGCGCATCATTATGGAGAGCCTAGGTATCACTCAACCTCAGACCAGTGAGGAACCAAGGAGATCACGTACTTCCCCAGTAACTGAAAGAACTGGAGAAGAAGCTGCACCAGTAGACCATCCTGATCCGGAGGGGGACACTGAACCTGAATCACAACAACAAAGGGAAGATGATTCACCAGCAATACATGATCAAGATGGACTACATGAATCTGAACCTGACCAGTCTAGTGAAGATCATGATCAGGGAGAGCATGTAGAGACAGGGGTTGAAGAGCAACAGATTCAACCACTAAGGAGAAGTACCAGGATAAGCAAAGATCCATCTCATTGGATCAACACCAGAGTATACTTCAACAACAAGGCAGTAGCACATCCCATACAAGCAACCTGCTCAATGGCATACTATCCTCAAGAACACCAAGCCTTCATCAGTAACCTGGATCAAGAGTACATTCCAAGGTCTTATGAAGAGGCAATGGCACTGGATGGATGGAGAGAGTCAGTTGGAGATGAGATCAATGCCATGATCAAGAATGATACTTGGTATGAAACTGAACTCCCCAAAGGAAAGAAGGCTGTGACAAGTCGCCTAATCTTCACCATCAAGTACCTAGCCAATGGAAAGCCAGAAAGGAAGAAGACAAGGCTAGTTGCAAGGGGATACACCCAAGTCTATGGAGAAGACTATCTGGATACATTTGCACCAGTAGCCACACTTTATACCATAAGGGTTGTTCTCTCATTAGCTGTCAACCTGGAATGGGATCTATGGCAAATGGATGTTAAGAATGCATTCCACAAGGTGAATTAGAGGATGAAGTATATATGCATCCTCCTCCTGGCTTAGAAGACATTGTTGGATTTTTCACCAGAGTATAAGGATCTGGGTTTGTGTGTGATGAACAAGCCTTCAAGGCAATGATGAACACGAAATGATGAAGAGAATGGGTTCTGGTTTACTTGTGTTTACTTGAATCAAAACCAGAGATTAAGAGAGACTTAGAGAGATTAAAGAGACTAAGAAAGAGGTAGACTAAGAGAGGTTTCGAATCAAGAACATCAAGATTTTATTTCTGGAAGTGGAGAGGGGTTTTCCCCCTTACTCCCTTAGTGTTTACAATCGCCCAAGAGGGTCTTTAAATAGATAAATGAGTGCTGGATACAAGTCTAAACCTAAAGGAGGAAAGCATGTGGAGTCAACAAAAGCAAGGGCGCCACTTTTGAATTACTTAGTCCAGAACCTTCACACGCTTGGACAGGCTGTCCATAGCTGGTTTTGTGGACTGAATATGTGGACAGCTTCTTCCTTGGAGAGTATATGGCTGAGACTGAGCCAGGGCGTGGACAGGCTGTAAAGGTAACTTCCCAGCAGCTTCCTTGGCTCTTCCTTGATGGAATATGCCTTTGGCATCTCCCCAAGATAAGACCAACTCGCCATAATATCTTTAGACCTTATCCACTTCTTCTTGGTTGATTCCGGGAAGGTTCTTGTACGGCCTGGTCAATGTACGGACCACCCATCCGTACACATCCGTACACCTCAACCCGAACTTTGCACATTGCCCAAATATCTTCTTAGGTCGAACCATAAAGTGATTTGGGTTGCCCATGTTCGTACGGTCCATACAGTTCGTACGACCGTCCGTACATGTCGCCCTAACTTTGCACATCTGTCCCAAATGCTCCCAAACTCTCCCAAACTTCTCCAATGCCTTCTCCCTCTAATATAAACTCTTCTTAGACTTTGTTCCAGCATTGCATAAGCTTCAGGATGCTCCTTAAGTCTTTCCGGACCTTCTTAGGAGTTTAACCCGAACTTTGCACATAACCTTAGTGACATATCATCACTTCA
>CAJHQP010013034.1:0-10308 GCA_905132765.1 Moricandia arvensis | reverse complement strand
ATCGGTCCAACTCGAGAGATGCAAGTCATCTTCGAGCTGCATTCTCCTGTTCATATCTCTTCCTCTCCACTCATCCAGTCGGCTACATAGGGATCTACTTGTTCTAGTTCCTCCATCAGCTCCTGGATCTCTTCTTGGTAAGCCTCCTCTTCTGGTTCCTTGGCGTCTTGGCAATTGGATTGACTGGAGGTTGCATTTGACCCAATGGTGGTCACACCATCTCCAACTGACTCTCTCCATCCATCCAGTGCCATTGCCTCTTCATAGGACCTTGGAATGTACTCTTGATCCAGGTTACTGATGAAGGCTTGGTGTTCTTGAGGATAGTATGCCATTGAGCAGGTTGCTTGTATGGGATGTGCTACTGCCTTGTTGTTGAAGTATACTCTGGCGTTGATCCAATGAGATGGATCTTTCCTTATCCTGGTACTTCTCCTTAGTGGGTGAATCTGTTGCTCTTCAACCCCTGTCTCTACATGCTCTCCCTGATCTTGATCTTCACTAGACTGGTCAGGTTAAGATTCATGTAGTCCATCTTGATCATGTATTGCTGGTGAATCATCTTCCCTTTGTTGTTGTGATTCAGGTTCAGTGTCCCCCTCAGGATCAGGATGGTCTATTGGTGCAGCTTCTTCTCCAGTTCTTTCAGTTACTGGGGAAGTAGGTGATCTCCTTGGTTCCTCACTGGTCTGAGGTTGAGTGATACCTAGGCTTTCCATAATGATGCGCAGATTGTTTGCCCTATCAGAGGGTCCATGTGAGAGGTCTCTAAGGCTTTCCCAACTCTTCTCAGCATAGTACCCTTTTGATTCCACAAACATCACATCCCTTGAAACCATTAACCCTTCTTGATTCAGGGATGTAGCACTTGTACCCTTTCTGCGTGTGGGAATAGCCTATGAACATGCCCTTGACACTCTTGGCTTCTAGTTTATTTCTCTGTTCTCTTGGTGTCAAGACATAGCACACACACCCAAATACACGTAAATGATCAATTGGAGGTTTGGTTTTATTCAATACCTGAAAGGGAGATACATCCTGGAGGATTCTGGTGGGAATCCTATTGATGAGGTAGCAAGCTGATACCACAGCATCTCCCCAAAATCTTTTAGGGACATTGTGTAAGAATATGAAGAATATTGTGAAGAATACAAGAGAGAATGATGAGAATTCGTGACTAGAGAGAGAGAGAGTATGAAGAGAATGTTGTTTGTATGGAAGAGAGAATAGTGAAGGATTCTTTCTCCTTGTTTTTGAATGATGGGGTTACAAGTGATTATATAGGCAGCAAGAGATGCCTTTCTGCCCATACATGAATAAACAATAGAAACAATATAATAAGAGACCCATGCTATTCTAGATCTAATGTCTGGAGTGGGAGAAGCAAAAGGAGACAGCATGTGAGGCAGCATGTTCTTGGCTAGCATGGGGGATGGGCAAGTTGCTGAGTGCTCCTTGTCTTGCAAGTGAGTGAGTGCTTCTGGTTCCTTGTCTCTGCATGTGAAGTAGCTCCCCTTAGGTCTCCTTCACGTGATCTACATCTCCCCATAGTCTTCTTAGTTTATTTCAAGTGCCTCTCCTCTTTTCTTTGCTTGCAAGTCACGTTAGGTTACTCCTTTCTTCTTTGCTTGCAAGTCACGTTATGTCTCTCTTCATTGCTTGATCTCACACATTATTTATCTTCATTTCAACACTCCCCCTCAAGCTTGACCATAGGAGATCCTTGGACAAGCTTGGAACCTTGAAGAATCTCCCTCATTAAAAACCTTAGCCAGAAAACCCATTTGGGATAAAACCAACTAAGGAAAAGAGTAGAGTTCTTTCAAAGCCTAGGGATTGGCCAGTGAGCCTAAGGGACTTCAGGTAACTCATGGTAGAGTCCTTAGGCTCTGGATCGTGGCCTAACTTGTGCTGCAAGTGTGAACTCCATAGCTTGCACACACCAGCATCTTGGACTCTTCTTAGACCCTGGTTTTAGTCTCCCCCTCTCTTCTGACTACTCGCCATCTTGAAAGGTAAGGATGGACCGATTCTTTGTACCTTGAGTCTCAAGTAAGGTACCATCTTCTTTCTCAGCCTTGGTTGCTTCTTCTTATTGAATAACCACCAAGGAATCCATCTTTGCAAATCATTGAAGCTTCTTAATACTCCCCCTCAAGCTTGACCATGTGGAACAAGTCAAGCTTAGGAGGATTGCTTCATGATCTTGGACTACAAACCATTACACCTTCACTTCTGATTCTGCTATCTTCATGGAATGCTAATGTCTTCATCAGCTATTTATAGAGGGCTAAGGATCGAGTTGGCTCGACCACTCCACCGCGGGTACACCTCCCCGGGGCTCTTGGTCGCGGCTGTTTAACCTTGTCGCGCGCGGGTGCTGTACCCCGCAGCCACACCCCGCTCTGAAGTTCTTCATCGCGCGCGGGTGCTGTACCCCGCAGCCACACCCCGCTCTGAAGGTCTTTAACTTGTGGTTGCTGCGGGCGAGTGACATGAGCCGTGGCATAGGGTCGCTGGCTCTCCACCTCGGGTAGCATCACCCGCGGCCTGTGACCGCGCCAAGCTTCTTGTCTAGACACGCCACTGCCTAAACCCGGATAGCTTCATCTTCATTTTCTGATACATTATCCCACAGGTGCATCAGTTCTTAGGAAAATACACTAAGCAATCATTCAAAGTATTTCAAGTAATACGATCATATAAACGAATTGAAATGAGAGTTTTATGTGCTTCCCTTTCTTAAGAGTGGTGGGGAGTGAACTCCACTTGACTTCCCCACTTGATAAGACGGTACTCGGCTCCTTGAAGCTTTATCAACCAGGTACATGCACACGTGCTATGGGCTGATTCATAGCTTCCTAACTGAAGGTAACTGTTCTAACGCCATTCCTTGGGCTGATTCATAGCATTCCAATCAGCCTGACTCTACACCTGATCTTCTTGTCAAGTAGTCTCTGATGGCCATCTGTTCTAACACCAAGTTGTTACTGTCCTTGTTGTGGCTTATTTGAACCAGTTTATGATGCAAGTGTGTACACCACAGCTTGCATACTTCACTTGTGATTTGAGATGAGGTAATGGACGACTTGGATCTTCAGGATTGCTCATCATTACCCCTCCTCAAGCTTGATCCAGAGAGTATAGATGAAGGACCAAGCTTGGAAGTGAGCAATACTGAGCTTAAAAACCAGGAGCGCATCACCCCTACAGCTGCGCTTAAGCCAACCAGTTTCTCCCTTGATCTTTTCTCCATTGCTTTTGGACCACCGGTATCCTCATGACTTAGGTGATGGCCCTCCTTGTGTGTCTACTGAACCAGGAGCTCAACAGCCAAACGGCCTGCGCTTAATTCAACCGGTTCTACATTCTTCCTTGTGCGTCTCTTGAACCAGGAGCTCAACAACCTTCATGGTCTGCGCTTCTTATAACCGGTTCTTCTCTCCATGGTCAGGAATATACATCATGTGTAGGCTCTGGATTTACATCATGTGTAGGCTCTGATCAGCATGGGCAGTATCTTCTCTCCATGGTCAGGAATGTACATCATGTGTAGGCTCTGGATTTACAGGAATTTACATCATGTGTAGGCTCTGAACAGCATGGGCATAGCCTTCTCCTTTGTCTTGGTTTGATGATGGACAGATGACAACCCTTGTGTACCTGAAACACCACTCAAACTCCAGCAAGAATTAGACCATTCATTAGGATCAGAGCTTGATAACTCACCAAGTCTGATCCATAATGATTAACGAGATGCAATGGACAGAATCTAAACAAATTATTCAGTTCAAATCCATGCACCCAATTCACTAAATGCTCATGTATGATAACTCATCAGTTACAAGGCATCTAGGCTAATTTTATCACACATATGACAATAACAGAATGCAATGACAATTTATGACAGTAGCATAGACTAGACAACTCATCTAATCAAGCTACACAAACACATGAGCTAAGAGAAGAACAAGACACAACAATGCTAGAAATCTCCTAGACCAGTACACACGTATCAAGCAACAATTTTAAGCAATAGCTATATGAATGCACAAGATTCAATTCAAGACAGCATGAGATAACAAGCAACTAAATGCACATAACACAAGCTAATGGTTACTGGTTTCATCAAGACCATAGGGACCAGTAGTTTAGACCAACTAGTTTCATGATGGACTACCTAGACCATTAGCACAAAATAACAATGAAATGGATTGAACCAGATGCTATATGATCATGCTAGCAAACTTACTTACTCCTAGAACAATGCATACACGATGTTAAAGTATCATGGGACAGAAACTAGGTTCAACAACTCTAGTAACATTGAGCTGTCCCTAAGATACTAACAACACACTCAACACAACCAGAAACAATTTAAATAATTAAACACGCTCTTATTGAATTTTAGGAGGCTAACTTACAACCAAGGAACCTGAGCTAGTTCCTTGAACCTCCATGGCTGTGAATCACTTGAATTTGAAGGGCTTGTGGTGTGGATTGACTGTCCAACACCTCTTCTTCTTGATTCTCTCCTTCTGGTCAAGGAGACACTTCAAACCCCTCCTGTCCTCTTGCTGGTCGTGGGTGTTTTTGGTCAGAAACACATCTTCAGCATAACTGGCCAGAGAATGATTAGAACAACTTAGCTTTAATGCTTCTTTAGTGACCTTTCTCCAAGAATGGTTTCTTCCATGGATTATCTTCAGCATTTTGGACCAGATAAGGTGGTTTGGCTTCTTCTTTGGACTCCTTACAGCTACTGAAGTCGCCATTTCCTTTGAGCTCTCCATCTTAGAGAGTTTGGAGCAGTGGATAATAGTATGTACCAACTGGTTTTGCAAGAAACAGAACTTGAAACTGAACCTTTGATGAAGCTTGCTGGACTGAGCTGAAGCTTTGTTGAGTTCCAGAGACTTGTATACTGTCTTATGTTGAGTTATGACAAGATTCTTCCCTCTTGGAAGACCTTTGGAAAAGTGGATAAAGAGATGTAGCAGAATGAGAGAATGATGAGAATTCGTGACTAGAGAGAGAGAGAGTATGAAGAGAATGTTGTTTGTATGCAAGAGAGAATAGAGAGAATAATGAAGGATTCTTTCTCCTTGTTTTTGAATGATGGGGTTACAAGTGATTATATAGGCAGCAAGAGATGCCTTCTGCCCATACATGAATAAACAATAGAAACAATATAATAAGAGACCCATGCTATTCTAGATCTAATGTCTGGAGTGGGAGAAGCAAAAGGAGACAGCATGTGAGGCAGCATGTTCTTGGCTAGCATGGGGGATGGGCAAGTTGCTGAGTGCTCCTTGTCTTGCAAGTGAGTGAGTGCTTCTGGTTCCTTGTCTCTGCATGTGAAGTAGCTCCCCTTAGGTCTCCTTCACGTGATCTACATCTCCCCATAGTCTTCTTAGTTTATTTCAAGTGCCTCTCCTCTTTTCTTTGCTTGCAAGTCACGTTAGGTTACTCCTTTCTTCTTTGCTTGCAAGTCACGTTATGTCTCTCTTCATTGCTTGATCTCACACATTATTTATCTTCATTTCAACACATTGGTGTGGAACATCATGCTCCTTGCAACCTCCATGAGATGGCGATTCTTCCTTTCAGCAACTCCATTTTGTTGTGGTGTATATGGGCAACTTGTCTGATGTATAATGCCATGCTTTGCTAGATGATGTTTGAAGGCATGACCTGTGTACTCTCCACCATTATCAGACCTAAAAATTTTGATCTTAGAGTTGAAATGGTTAGATACATAGGTTTGAAAGTTAATGAAAGCTTCTAGCACCCTATCTTTACTTTGAATCAAAGTGAGCCAAGTATATTTGGATTTTTCATCTATGAAAGTAACAAAATATTTATGGTTCTCCCTAGAAGCACAAGGTGCTGTCCACACATCAGAGTGAACCAAATCAAAGCAGTTGTCATAGATAGTCATGGATTTTGGAAAAACAGATTTGCAATGTTTACCAAGAATACAAGCCTCACAATTTTCATTTTTAAAAGATAGATTAGGCAACATTAGTTCAAATGCACGAGCATGGGGGTGACCTAATCTAGCATGCCATAGAACATCGCTAGCTAAAACAGAAGCAGAATTAAAAGCACAAGAGAAATCTGATCTAAGCTTGGTGTCTTCAAGTAAATAAAGTTCTCCCTTGCTCACACCTTTTCCCAGCATCTTGCTGGTCTTAATATCCTGAAAGCACACATCATCAGGACTAAAAATAACTTTGCAATTAAGATCATTTGTTGCTCTTTTAACAGATAAGAGATTAGATGTGAAAGTTGGCATGTAAAATGCTTGAGACTCCTTATCAAACAATTTAAGATTCCCTATCCCTTCAATAGGTATTCTATCACCATTTGCAATCACTACACTTCCTAGAGCCGGTTTGATATCACTAATGAGCTTAACATCCCTAATCATATGGTGAGATGCTCCTGAGTCAATTATCAAGGGCCTAGTAGTTTGATTTGCATTGTGAATAGAGGTGAGAGCATTAATACAATTGTTACCAGAGTTTGCATTGAGTGCCTTTATAAGGGCCTCAATGTCTGACTTGCGGATGAAGGCATCATCATTTGAGAGTTGAGAAGTGGCCTGAGAGGTTGACCCAACTGCGTGTGTTGTTGAGACCATGGCTCTCCCATCTTCTCCCATGCGCATAGGGACAGTGCTCAGCTCATGTGCTCTTGCTTCATGTGCCCTTGCCTGGTTGAACTTGGGTGGTCTGAGATGAGGATGAAGAATCCAGCAGTTGTTCTTGGAATGACCTTGCCTCTTGCAATGTTCACAAGTCATTCGCTTGTCAGCTCCACCCCCTGGTTTGTAGAAGACCTTGTTGGCTGAGATAACCTCTATCTTTTCAGCATTACTAGCCATGGAAAGCTCTCCTTTCCCACCAAACAACCCATCAGATCCTTGATCCTTGCTCCTTTTGTAGTTGAGCACACACATCATCCTGACTTGGTAGATCCTTAGCTCTCAGTATGTGTTTAATGACATCATTGAAAGAGGAGTTAAGGGTGAGTAGCAACCCAAATACCTTGTCTTCCTCACGCCTTGCATTGAGAACAGTAGGATCCGTGGTGCTTGGCCTTAGCATCTCCAGCTCAGCCCACAAATATCTAAACTTCCCAAAGTGCTTGGTAAAGTCCATATCCTCCTGGTGCAAGTTGTTGATTGCCTTCTTCACTTCAAAGACTCTGCTGAGGTTTGAAGTGTTTCCATAAACCTTTTTCAAGGTGTCCCACAACTCTTTTGCTGTTTCACAGTAGGAGTAGGCTTCCATAATGGGACCATCTAGAGAACTTTGCAAGGCATACAGCACCATGAAATCCTCTTGAGTCCATTTGCCTTCATCTGTCACTTGGTGCGGCCTGGATAGGCTTGTTCTCCACGGATCACTTGAAGGGGATAGATAGAGGGTTGATCAAGAGGCTACTAGCACTCGGATCTGAAGATGGACTACTCTCCTTGGCGATGGGGATGCCTCAGAGATGTGTTGCTACTCAATGACACAAGATTACCTTGTATTGTCGTTGATGGATCACAAGGAATTCCTTCCTTTAGATGAAGATCAATGTTCCTTTAGCTGAACAGAGAAAGCAGAAGAACTAGGCAAGCAATTGCTAAAAGATTTCGAATTTATTGATTGAGTTTCAAGCTGCCTGCGGCGCTTGCTTAAATAGAAAGCTACATCTAACCCTAAACCTAAACCGAGATGGTTTTGGTTTTGTCTAACCCTAAACCTAAACCGAGATGGTTTTGGTTTTGTCTAACCCTAAACCTAAACCGAGATGGTTTTGGTTTTGTCTAACCCTAACCTAAACCGAATTGAAATTGGTTTTGTCTAACCCTAACCCTAAACCCAATTGAAATTGGTTTACTACTCTGAATCGAAAATCCTAATCCTAATTGTCTTTGGTTTGCTGGTTCAATTTAAGTACAAATCGAAATCACATTAAACCAACATGCTGGTCCTTCACTCTTGATCGATTCCTCCTCTTGTCTCACGTGCTCAAGCAGAGTTAGCAAAGCTTGTCTCTGAGCTTTTGTCTTTGATCTTGTAATCAGTCCAACTGAGAAGATCAAGTCATCTTGAGCTGCATTCTGTTCCATCTCTTCCTCTCCACTCATCCAGTTGGCTACATAGGGATCTACTTGTTCTAGTTCCTCCATCAGCTCCTGGATCTCTTCCTGGTAAGCCTCCTCTTCTGGTTCCTTGGCGTCTTGGCAACTGGATTGACTGGAGGTTGCATTTGACCCAATGGTGGTCACACCATCCCCTCCTCCTTTAAAAGGATTTGACCTCAAATCCGATTCATCTGCCACAAAAGGAATCAAGTCAGAAACGTTGAATGTTGAGCTAATGTTGTACTTACCTTCGAGATCAATCTGATAAGCATTGTTGTTGATCCTCTGAGTACTTTGAATGGGCCGTCTGTCCTTCGCATCATCTTGGACTTTCTCTCATTAGGAAACCTTTCCTTCCTGAGATGGATCCACACGAGATCACCTGGTTCTAGCACCAACTCTCTCCTGCCTTTGTTCTTCTTTCTTGCATACATTTTGGTGCGGTCCTCTATGTTTCTCCTGACCTGTTCATGCAAAGATCTAACAAACTCGGCCTTCTTCTGACCATCAAGGTTAGTCTGCTCTTTCAAAGGTAAAGCAAACAAGTCTAATGGAGACAAGGGATTGAATCCATAGACGGCTTGAAAAGGGGTGAGCTTAGTGGCTGAATGCATTGACCTATTGTATGCAAACTCTACATGCGGCAAACAATCCTCCCAAGTCCTAATGTTCTTTTTGATGATAGCACGCAAGAGGGTAGACAATGTCCTACTGACAGTCTCAGTTTGCCCATCAGTTTGTGGATGACAAGTGGTTGAGAATAGCAATCTAGTTCCTAGTTTCCCCCACAATGTTTTCCAGAAATAGCTAAGGAACTTAGAGTCCCTATCAGAAACTATGGTCCTGGGCATTCCATGCAACTTAACAACCTCTCTAAAGAATAGATCAGCCACTAAGGATGCATCATCAGTCTTAGGGCAAGGTATGAAATGTGCCATCTTGGAAAAGCTATCAACCACCACAAAGATGCTATCTCTACCCTTTCTAGTTCTAGGCAGTCCCAAAACAAAGTCCATAGAGATATCAACCCAAGGTTCAGTAGGGATAGGGAGTGGAGTATACAAACCTGTTGGTTGCACCTTGGACTTGGCTTGTTTGCACACGACACACCTTGAGCACACCTTCTCCACTTCTTTCTTCATGTTAGGCCAATAGAAGTGTTCCTGCAAGGTAGACAGAGTCTTGGCTACGCCAAAGTGTCCCATCAACCCTCTTCCATGAGCTTCCCTGACATAAAGTTCCCTCAAAGAACCACAAGGCACACACAAGCGGTTATCATAGAAAAGAAACCCTTTCACTTGATAGAACTTTCCACTAGCATGTTTCTCAGTGTTTCTAAAAACTTCCTGAAACTCTGGATCATCAGCATAACAAGACTTAAGGTGTTCAAATCCCAAAAGCTTTGTTTCCATAGAAGATAGTAGAACATACCTTCTTGAGAGTGCATCAGCAACTACATTCTCCTTACCTTGCTTGTACTGGATGACATAAGGGAATGTCTCAATGAACTCAGCCCACCTAGCATGCCTCTTGTTCAGCTTCTGTTGCCCTTTGAGATGCTTAAGAGATTCATGATCTGTATGGATCACAAACTCTTTAGGCCAAAGGTAGTGCTGCCACGTTTGTAGAGCTCTCACCAAGGCATACAGCTCCTTGTCATAGGTTGGGTAGTTCAATGTGGCGCCTCCAAGCTTCTCACTGAAGTAAGCTATAGGCCTCTTTTCTTGCATCAGCACGGCTCCAATTCCCATTCCAGATGCATCACACTCTATCTCAAAAGTTTTAAGAAAGTCAGGGAGTACAAGTAAAGGACCACTGGTTAACTTCCCTTTTAGCAACTGAAATGCATCTTCCTGAGCTTGCCCCCAAGCGAATCCCACATTCTTCTTGATGACTTCAGTGAGTGGGGCAGCAATGGTGCTGAAGTCTTTCACAAACCTCCTGTAGAAGCCAGCAAGTCCATGAAAACTTCTGACTTCTCCAATGGTTTTAGGAGTCGGCCACTCCTTGATAGCTTTCACCTTCTCTTCATCAACCTGTATGCCCTGTGATGTAACAACAAAACCTAGAAAGACAAGGTTATCTGTTCCAAATGAGCACTTCTTGTAGTTAGCATACAGATTCTCTTTCCTAAGCACATCTAAAACCTGTCTCAAGTGCTCAAC
>CAJHQP010013033.1:0-10308 GCA_905132765.1 Moricandia arvensis | reverse complement strand
GAAGGACAAGTTGTGCCTCGTTAAAAACTTCGCCTCGGAAAACCTCTTCATCACAACGCGTGGGACAAAACAGCAAGGAAAGAGCACGCACCCATGTCTTACGCCTAGACACTAACTCAGCTGATCTGCTAGAGATGGCTTGAATTAGTGGTCAAGACACCTCGGCACATCAGACCTTGTCCAAGACTTCTTGTTGTCGGATTGTGAAATGTGAGTAATCCCAACACATTTTTCTTTAAGCTTCTCGACTCTGGAACGAGTCATGGGACTCCTCAGGAATGAGCTAGAGCGATCATCACCAGGCTGCTGGTGCCAATGCTGGCTCATGCTGCTCATCTAGACCTCTCCTTGTTCTCCTTAGTGATCCGTCCATGATCAAACATCATTATCTCAGCGATCATGGACTTCAAACGGCAGTGCATCAAGCCGATTGTGGAACAACAGCTTCTCCCAGCGTCCTCTCCTTCTCTTCTCTTTCAGACATAGTAACCTGAAAAGCAAGTTAGAAAAGCAAAATAACAAGCAAAGCTCAAATCTCTCACTCGCGTTTTATGTTGCCACAGTCGTCATGCCTTTCTCACTGAGTTCAGTTAAGACTTCAAAGCTCTTTCACCTAAGCTCTAGAACTTTTATCCCAAGTGATTTAGATAGACAGATTGAAGAGTTTGGTCACCAATCCGCTTACCACCCCAGCTGGATTTCTCCTCAGCTCTTTGTTCTTTTCTTTTCTGATTTGGCCGATCTTTTCTGTTTTTAGATCTTAGACCACTTTTTCTTTTGATTTTTTCTTTAGGGGTTGGCCGGATCAGCTTACAACAGATAGAAAGAGAAGAAAGTATTGATGGAATGATAGATCTGAGTAGACAAACACGAACCCTAACCTTCAAGTGGCTCTGATACCACTTGGTGCGGCCTGGATAGGATTGTTCTCCACGGATCACTTGAAGGGGATTGATAGGGGGTTGATCTAGAGGCTACTAGCACTCGGATCTGATGATGAACTGCTCTCCTTGGCGATGGGATGCCTTAGAGATGTGTTGCTACTCAATGACACAAAATTACCTTGTATTGTCGTTGATGGATCAACAAGGAATTCCTTCCTTTAGATGAAGATCAATGTTCATTTAGCTGAACAGAGAAAGCAGAAGACGAGACAAGCAAATTGCTAAAAAGTTTTCGAGATTGATTGAATGAGTTCCAAAGCTGCCTGCGGCGCTTGCTTAAATAGAAAGCTATGTCTAACCTAAACCTAAACCGAGTTGGTTTTTGGTTTTGTCTAACCCTAAACTAAACCGAGTTGGTTTTGGTTTTGTCTAACCCTAACCTAAACCGAGTGGTTTTGGTTTGTCTAAATCCTATTCCTAATTGGTTTACCCTGAATTCGAAAATCCTAAATCTAAATTGTCTTTGGTTTACTTATTACAAATCGAGATCACATTAAACCAACATGCTGGTTATTCACTCTTGATGATTCCTCCTCTTGTCTCACGTGCTCAAGCAGAGCTAGTAAAGCTTGCCTCTGAGCTTTTGTCTTTGATCTTGTAATCGGTCCAACTGAGAAGATTCAAGTCATCTTGAGCGCATTCTGGTCCATCTCTTCCTCTCCACTCATCCAGTCGGCTACATAGGATCTACTTGCTCTAGCTCCTCCATCAGCTCCTGGATCTCTCCCTGGTAAGCCTCCTTCTCTGGTTCCTTGGCGTTTTGGCAGTTGGATTGACTGGAAGTCGCTTTTGACCCAATGGTGGTCGCACCACAAAGTCTATCTGGTGCTTGAAATCTTTTAGAGAAAAAAAACGATTATAGGGAGAATAAAGAGAATAGAGAGAATGGAGAGAATACTCAGCTTCTTATTATCATTTTCGTGGCTTTACAGAGTTTTAAAGACAGATAGAAGAGAGAGAGAGAGAGAAACATAAGTGCATGACAGCTGTTTTCCAGCAGATCTAGTTTTGAATTTCAAACTGCCTGAGTGTTCTTTCAATTCTTCTTCCTCTCTTCTCTTGATCTCTTCTTGGTATTAATGTCTTCATGTACTCACTTATTTCAACACTCCCCTCAAGCTTGACCATGTGGAACAAGTCAAGCTTGGAATGCCATGAGATCTTCCTCATTAAAAACCTTACCAAAGAAAACCTTCTTTAGGGATAAAACCTTGATAAGGAAAAGAGTAAAGACCTCATGACTAGGGGATCAGTTGTTTGGAGTAAGATCAATGAGTCCCAACCTTGAAAGGATGGACTCCATTGTCTTTAATCTCGCAGCCTTGGTGAACACATCCGCAAGTTGATCCTCGCTCCTTGTATAGCATGGCAATGTCACTCCTGAGACAATCATCTGCCTCACCTTATGACAATCAACTTCTATGTGCTTAGTTCTCTCATGGAAGACTGAGTTAGATGCAATATGAATTGCTGCTTGATTATCACAATGTATTGTCATAGGAGAGGTGTGTGTCAATCTCCAGATGCTTGAGAATACCTTTGATCCATACCAGCTCATTTGTCAGCTTCAACATAGCTCTATACTCCGCCTCAGCACTTGAGCAGGAGATAACCTTTTGCTTCTTACTCTTCCAAGTAACCAGGTTTCCTCCAACGAATGTACAATACCCAGTAGTTGATTTCCTATCCACTCTATCTCCTGCCCAATCAGCATCACAATACCCAACTACTTCTGTACTGCCATTACATCCCATCCAAACTCCTTGTCCAGGAGTTCCACTCAAGTACCTCAGTATCCTATCAACCATTTTCCAGTGATGGACCTTTGGAGCCTCCATATGCTGACTTACTTGATTCACTGCAAACATATATCTGGTCTTGTGATAGTCAAGTATATCAGTTTTCCAACCATCTTCCTGTAAAGTTTAGCATCCTCAAACAGTTGTTTTTCTTCAATCTCCCCCTCAAGTAAAACCTTGTACCCCTCTTCAAGAGGTGTCTTGGCTGTCTTTCCTCCAAGCACGCCAGCTCCCTTTACCATATCTAGAGTATACTTCCTCTGATTCATGAACAGACCCTCCTTAGATCTGTATATCTCAATACCCAAGAAGTACTTCATCTCCCCTAAGTCCTTGATATCAAACACAGACTTGAGAAAGTCTTTAGTGGCTTGAATCCCTGCCTTATCATTCCCTGTGATGATCAGATCATCCACGTACACCAGAATAACAATGATCCCTGAAGGTCCTGTTAAGGTGAAGAGAGTATGGTCTAATTCAGACTTCCTGAAGCCTCTTCCATTCAGAGTAGTGCTTAGCTTCCTATACCATGCCCTTGGTGATTGTTTCAGCCCATATATAGCCTTTTCAATCTCAAAACATTTCCTGGCTTTACTATATACTCAAAACCAGGAGGAGGATGCATATATACTTCATCCTCAAGCTCTCCTTGCAAGAAAGCATTCTTCACATCCATCTGCCACAAATCCCACTCCAAATTGGTTGCAACTGATAGGATGATTCGAACTGTATGTAGCTTGGCAACAGGAGCAAATGTGTCAATGTAATCTTCTCCATAGGTTTGTGTAAACCCTCTTGCTACCAATCTGGTCTTCTTCCTATCAACCTTTCCATTTGCCAGATACTTGATTGTGAAGATCCATCTACTAGTCACAGCCTTCTTCCCTTCCGGTAGTTCACTCTCATACCAAGTGTCATTCTTGATCATTGCATCCCTTTCACTGCCCACTGACTCTCTCCATTCCTTGTCCTTCATAGCTTCCTCATAGGATCTTGGAATGTCACTTTCATCCAGATTACACATAAACACCATGTGTTCTTCTGGATACTCTGCAAAGGAACACACAGCTTGAGAAGGATGCTTCACAGCCTGGGCATTGTAGTACACTCTCGTGTTTACCCAGTTGGAAGGATCCTTTCTCTCCCTAGTACTTCTTCGCAGAGGCTGAACCTCTTCTTGAGTTTCTTCTTGAGTTTCTGTTTCTGGCATCCTATTCTTCAACCTTTCACTCCTCCGCAATGGCTGAACTTGAGTCTGATCCTCTGCTTGTGTATCATTCACCTCCTCTGGGTCATGATAGTCCTCCTGCTCATCTTCACTTGACTGAGCCACATCTTCACTTGACTGAGCCACATCTTGATCATGATGTGCTGAATCCTCTTGGTGCTGCTCTTGCACACTTGATTCAGATTCACTCCCCCTCTCATGATCAAGAGGGATTATTCTTTCAGCTTCTCTAACCTGATCAGAAGGAGTGTTCCTTCTTATCTCCTGATTCTGGGACATGTCTATCCCAAGCTTCTCCAATAGGTTCCTCAGATTCACTGCCTTATTCTCTGGTTCATTAGACATATCCTCTAGGTCCTTCCAGTTCTTCTCCTCATAATACCCCTTTGTTTCCATGAACTTCACATCCCTGGATACCAATACTCTCCTTGTTACTGGATCATAGCACTTATATCCTTTTTGGGTTACTGAGTACCCAATGAACATAGCTCTAGTGCTCTTTGCATCCAGCTTGTTTCTCTGTTCTCCAGGAACCAAGACATAGCATAGACTCCCAAAGACTCTCAGATGATCTATGTAAGGCTTGGTCTTGTTCAACACTTCATATGGAGACAGATTCTTCAGTACCTTGGTTGGGATCCTATTGATGAGATAGCAAGCAGTCTGAACAGCATCACTCCAGAAACGCCTAGGGACATTGGTGTGGTACATCATGGATCTAGCAACCTCCATCAAGTGTCTATTCTTCCTTTCAGCAACCCCATTCTGCTGTGGCGTGTAGGGACAGCTGGTCTGATGCACTATTCCATGCTTATCCATGTGATTCTTGAAGGCATGACTGGTGTATTCACCTCCATTATCAGACCTTAGTACCTTCACAGTAGCATTGTAATGGTTAGTAACATATGCTTGGAAGTTTATAAAGGCATCCAGAACTCTATCCTTAGATGGAAGCAAAGTGATCCAAGTGTATTTAGACTTTTCATCAATGAATGTCACAAAATACTTCTGATTGTCCCTAGACACACATGGGGATGTCCACACGTCAGAGTGAACTAGATCAAAGCAGTTCCCATATATAGTTTCAGATGCTGGGAAAACAGTCCTACAGTGCTTCCCTAATATGCAAGCCTCACACTCTAAATGATTGAATGATAAAGCAGGAAGAATCAGTTCTATTGCTCGAGTATGAGGATGACCCAACCTAGCATGCCAAGTAATGCTTTCAATCCTATCAGTAGCACTACTTAAACAAACAGAGTTAAAGGGTTTAGAGAGCTTAGTTGTGTGAAGGTGGTAGAGCTCATTTTTGACATCTCCTCTACCAATAACTTGTCCAGACTCCAGGTCTTGAAACTCCACCTCATTTGGCCTGAAGACAACTTGACAATTAAGGTCCACTGTTGCCCTCTTCACAGATATCAAATTGGATGTAAACCTAGGCAGGTAGAAAGCAGCTGAATCCTTCTCAAACAGTTTCAAGTTTCCTATCCCCTCTATTGGAATCTGATCACCATTGGCTATCTTAACACTTCCTGTAGTGGCTTTAATGTCACTCATCAAGCTCCTATCACTGATCATGTGATGCGTTGCTCCAGAGTCAATGATGATAGGCTTAGTGATCTCTTCATTAGCATTGGACTGTCTGCTGCGCTTCTTGGCAGTGACCAAGGCTTGGATTTCCTTTATGTATCCTTCCCATTCCTTCCTGGTAACGAAACCATCAGCTCCTGTTGTCTCCTGATGTCTCATATCCACTTTCTTCTCCACTGAGCTACCCATGTAGGCAGAGTAAGAGCACTCTCCTCTAATCATCTGTTGCACAGCTTTCTTGGCCATTTTGACCTCCATATCTCCTTTTAACTGACCAGCCTTTCTACTCTTCCTTTGAGTATTTTTCCTTCTGATCCAAGTCATGGAAAGTCTCCTCAGCCTTCCCTTCTTGCATCTTGCACCATTCCAAATCAAAGTTTGTTTCTTGTTCTTCTTACACATCTCATGTGTATGCTGAACAATCTTCTGGAGTTCTTCCTTTCTTTTTCTCAGATTGGATCTACTCCCATAAGCTGTTACAATCTCACCCCTTGTACTGATTTCTTGAACAGCTCTTTCTTCATACTTCAGACTCCACGCCTGACCTTCTTCTGTAGCCATTTCTCTTAAAGGTTTCTCCTTTACATGACTTCTCCACAGCATACAGCTTCCCAAAGCTGCCTTTGCCCATCTGGACCAGATTCCACCATTTTCCTCTTCAGTCTTCACTGAAAAACTAGATCTTTGCTTTCTTTCACTGTTGAGACTGGTTGTCTTCATCAGAAAGACTTGACCAAACCCAGAACGCCAAAAGCACTCAAGAACACCAAGAACTCTCAAGAACACCAAGAACACTCAAGAAAGAACCCAGATTTTTCGAAAAAGAAAAAAAACAGATCTGGAAAAGCTTGAGTCTTTATGAAGCTGAAGAACACTCGAGTTTCAAATCCAGGAAAGGTTGAGACTTTGAGATGAATAAACCAGAAAAGAGTTTAGATCTAGTGAAAGAAAGCTTCAAACTTCAAACTTTCCTTGAATCTCTAGAAAGTTTCAACCTTTACTGTTAAATGAAGAACACACACCCAGATTATCAGTAACCAGGCTCTGATACCATGAAATCTTTAGAGAAAAAAACAGAGAATAGGGAGAATAAAGAGAATAGAGAGAATGGAGAGAATACTCAGCTTCTTATTATCATTTTCGTGGCTTTACAAGAGTTTTAAAGACAGATAGAAGAGAGAGAGAGAGAGAGAAACATAAGTGCATGACAGCTGTTTTCCAGCAGATCTAGTTTTGAATTTCAAACTGCCTGAGTCTTCTTCAAGTCTTCTTCCTCTCTTCTCTTGATCTCTTCTTGGTATTAATGTCTTCATGTACTCACTTAATTCAACAGTGCTCAATCCCTCTCAAAGGTGGTAAACCAATGGGATTGTCTTCTGGAAATACATCTTGAAACTCCTGCAAAAGAGAAACCATTTCACTCGGATACACCGGTGTAGAATCTGTTAGGTTCAAAAGAGTTTCTTTAAACACAAGTAAGATAGCAGATTGTTTAGAGTAGAGAGTTCTTTTGATATCACCCATGTTAGCATAGAAGTTTGGCTGCTTAGTTCCAGCCGGTTTTAGATCAATCTCCTTCTTCTTTTGGAGTTGAATCTGAACTTGTTGAACTTCCTTAGGTGTCAAGGGAACCAGAGTGGTCTTGCGTCCCTTGAACTCAAAGGAGTGCTTGTTGGTGAAGCCATCATGGATAACTCGGCGATCAGATGGCCAAGGTCTTCCAAGAAGTATGTGACCAGCTTCCATTGGCAACACATCACACAAGACTTCATCTTCATATCTCCCAATGGCTAAGGGAATAAGGACTTGGCTTGAAACCTTCATGGTGCCTTCTTCATTCAGCCATTGTAGCCGGTAAGGTTTGGGATGCTTCTGAACCTTCAATCCCAACTTCTTGACCATGGTTTCACTTGCAGCATTCACACAACTACCGCCATCAACAATGAGGCTGCACACCTTTCCTTGGACCAAGCACCGGGTGTAGAAGAGGTTCTCACGCTGTTCTAGCTCCTCAGCCTTGTTTTGCAAGCTTAGAAGCCTTCTTGCTACTAAATGCTTCCCCTGGACTGGTCCTTCTTCATGTTCTTCTTCAGTGTCTTCTTGGTCAGACTCGGTGTTGTCATCTTCTGAGGCATACTCTCCATCTTCCAGCAAGATCATGACTCTCTTGTTGGTACATTCATTGGCATAATGACCTCTTCCTTGGCACTTGAAACACTTGACATCACGAGCTCTGGAACTAGAGCTTCAACCTTGCCTTTGCCCTTGTCAAGAGCACTGCTTGGTTTGGTCTCTTCTCTTGGATAGGACTTGTGATCCTTCTGGAACGGTTTAGACTCTTTACGGTAAGGTGACTTCTCTTCCTGGGTGTTGTGTAACCGGTTAGAGCCATAGTGGTTGCGTGAATGTCCCTTCCTCTTGAGCTGTTGCTCCACAAGAATAGCCTTGTGTAGCATCTCTTCAAGCTCCACATAATGTTGCATCTCAACATTGTCTTGTATCTCTCGGTTTAAACCACATAGGAACCTTGACATGGTTGCTTCTCTATCTTCTGACATGCTAGCTCTTAGCATGAGCAACTCCATCTCCTGGTAATACTCCTCCACTGATCTTGAACCTTGAGTAAGCTTCCTAAGACGGTGATGCAAGTCTCTGTGGTAGTGACTTGGAACAAACCTCTTGCGCATGATAGACTTCATCTCTGTCCAAGTCTCAACTGGTTCCTCTCCATTCCTTCTACGAGTTGTGATGTACTGATCCCACCAACTTAGAGCATAGTCATAGAATTCAGTAGCAGCAATCTGAATCTTCTTGTGGTTTGTGTACTGCTTACACTGAAAGACTAGCTCAATCTTCTTCTCCCACTCAAGGTAGGCATCCGGATCAGCTTTGCCATGGAATGGGGGTATCTTTATCTTCAAACCAGCAAGCTCATCTCCCTGGTTCATCCTTCTTTCTTGGACACGCCTATGTCTTCTTTGGCTTTGCAGTCTCCTCATAACCGGCATGCTCTTGGCGAGTTGCATGAGGTCTCTCTTCTCTCCTAGTCTCTCGGTTTGGAACTTGACTAGTAGCTCTTCTGACTTCTTCTCTGAGCTCTCTCCGGATGTCATTGAGGTTGGTCCTCATCATCTCGGTCATGGTTGCTACCATGTTCTGATTGAGTTGAGCCGAGATAGCCTCCATGAGAAGCTTGTTCTTCCTGACGAGTGCAGCTTCTTCTTCAGACTCGGATCCCATGCTTCCTGCACAAAGGTAAACAAAAATAACCAGTAAAAGGTTTCTAGGTAACAAGATAAGCAAAAAGTAAAAAGGGAGAACACGAAATCAAGCTTGTTTTGCAAGACAAAAGCAAAAAGGAAAAATCGGCTAGGTAAAAGGAAAAGGGTTTCCGCCTACCAAGCAAAAAGGAAAATCCTCTAAACTTTTTCTAATCTTCTCTAAGGTTTTCTAGCACCCTAACAACCTTAATCTACTCGTGTTCAAGGTGATTAACAAGTTTAACAGATGAAACAAAGTGATCTAAAAAGTCAAAGACTTATGCGGCTAGGGTTTCTAGGGCTCCGCAAAGCAAAAAGGAAAAGTTTAAAAAACCTTGTCTAATCTATTATGAAACTCGAGCAGCCCTAAACAGATTAGTTCTACTGCTTATTTCAAGATGATAGAGATGAAACACGGATGAAACAAAAAGAACAAGAGAGAAATCGAGTACTTCCCAACCAAAGTTGCTCTGATACCACTTGATGCGTTCCGATGATGCTCTTTGGTTGATGGGAATGGATAGATCCTTGCAAGAACGAATCAGAGACTCAAGTTCTTCAAGGTTGTGGATCGATTGGTGACACAAGAGGGATGATAAGATCTCTTGATACTCCTAGATGAATAACTCGGATATAACACACCAAGCAAACACCCTTGGGTTCCTGGATACTACACACCAGAAGAAACTCGATAACTTTTCTTAGAGAGAGAGCCGTCAAGGAGAAAGATAACTCGTTTATTAAAAGATTTCTTGACTACAATAGGGTTTAGAGACCCATTTAAATAAGGAGAAACCGAGAACATGCTCTCTAGGGTTTCGGAAATAAGTAAAAAGGAAACTATAGTTTAAGTTTAACATAAGCTTTAAAATGAAATAAAATGTAAACTTCTTTATCCTTGGACCGAGATAGGGCCTAAGTGATGTGAAGACAAGTTGTGGCCTCGTTAAAAACCTTCCTCCGGAAAACCTCGTGGGACAAAGCCAAAAGCAAGGAAAAGAGCACGCACCCCATGTCTTGCCTAGACACTAACTCAGCTTGATGTAGAGATGGCTTGAATGGTGATCAAGACATCTCAGATCAGACCTTGTCCAAGACTTTCTTGTTGTGGATGTGAAGTGAGTAATCCAACAACATTCTCTTTAAGCTTCTTGACTCTGGAACGAGTCATGGGACCTTCAGGAATGGCTAGAGCATCATCACCAGGCTGCTGGTGCAATGTGGCTTCATGTGGCTCATCTAGACTCTCCTTGTTCTCCTTAGTGATCCAGTCCATGATCACATCATAAAGTGGTCAGAGAACATACCTCCGAGATAGTGCATCAGCAACTATGTTCTCCTTACCTTGTTTATACTTGATCACGTATGGAAGGTCTCAATGAACTCAACCCACCTTGCGTGTCTCTTGCTAAGCTTACTCTGGCCTTTTAGATACTTTAGGGACTCATGATCAGTGTGTATGACAAACTCCTTGGCCACAAGTA
>CAJHQP010013032.1:0-10311 GCA_905132765.1 Moricandia arvensis | reverse complement strand
AATTCTGATTTTTCCGCAAGGAAATTTTGAACCCCGTATTTCCTAACATGTCAACTGGGTATCAGGAGCCTGAGTTACGGTGATCGAGGTCGATATCTATTTTTTTTTGCGGGGTTACTATTCACGTGAAGCAATAAAATCGTGATAAGTGAATTTTGTCGTAAAACATCGGTCTGCGTCGACGGAGGTGTTTATACACGGTGGTATCGCAGAAAACGCATGGGATGGTGAGACGGTTTGGCACACAGTATCGGGAAGTGTGACGGTACAGATTAATGCAGTTCTGGAGATGCAAATGAAGATTATCTGTATGAAAGAAGCTTCATGCAGCGCGCTGAGCCAAGAAAGCCTGAGAAGATGGATCAGGCTGAGATGGGAGCCTCCTTGACAGACAAGTCCTGGTGTTATATACGGTTAACACTGTCGAAGAACGTTGCTCACAACGTTGCCGAAGGAGAAGACCAGCGGAAGGGGGCTCAAATGAAAGTTCTCTCTGATATGTATGAGAATACCTTCGGCAAATAATAACAGGTGTTCCTCATGAAGAACTCTTATCATTTGAAGATTGGAAAGAAGGTGTGCCTGGTTGGCCGCACAATGTAGAACGAGTCACACTTGTACCAACTGTCATCCGTTCGAATCGAGTTTGAATGATGAATGTGCGAGCATATGATCCCTGTTGGCATCTCTACAAATAGTTGGAGCCGATGAGAGCAGCGTTAGTAATTCTGTACGGTTGACTGTCACGAAACTTAGAATTTAATGATGTTAGAGGACGTATCACTTGCTGAGGATGTTCGATAGGATAGACTCTGGGGAGACATCCACGAGCTCTGCTTTCACGTAGAAAAACAGCAGGACGAAACCTAGACAAGAAGTAACCGGAGTAAAGGCAGATTCGAAGTCAAGGATGGAAGTGGCGGTCAGTCCACAATTCATTACGAGCCTCTGGAGTGCTGGAATTGGGAAAGACAGGCCACAATTAACAGAGGAGATTGTCGCGGCACACCTATGAAGGAGGACAACAGCGGGCAAGGGACGGAAGCCAATAAGCAGTTGACACTGGAGATTGCTGTCATGCATATTGTGGTAATGTCCGTTGATTCGCCCGAGATCCGAAAACCGTGGAAGCTCGGTGAATGTTAGCTACCAACATTACATCGACACAAAGCGTCAATCTCTCTATGTCTGATAGCCCAGTCGATTCATGGGGTTCGTTGCCTCAGGGCGTACATTCCACCTAATGTTGCGGGAAATTACGGAAATAGGTATATGCTTGCTGATGGATACCTTTGTATATAGTTAGGTATTGGAGATATCAATCCTGAAGATAGTCAAGATGGAACGTTGATGTGGAAGATTACGAAGGTTAGACATGTACGCCCAAGTTCGATATCGCACGCAATTCCGATCTCGTAATATGGATGGAGTCAACTTGATGATACGGGGCCATGATGTAGAACATTTTGGTGCTAGGAGCCTGGAGCAAGTAAAAGAAGGTTCCATGGTGGTCGGCTAAAGTCATAAGAGGCTGATCCTTTATATGACGTGGCGAGAGTATCAAGAGCACTGTTGCGTCAGTTGTCCCGAGAATTGCCAAACAGACCAAAGTTGTGGCATTGTAGTTTGCGGGGCACATGAGTGAGAAATGGGATGAAACTCATGGTGGGAAAAATGGCGCCTGACAGACAGATTCCCGATCTGAAAGACGGTGACAGTCCACTCAGATGTGTGAAAGTGGACAGTACCTTCGGGAAACAGAAACGAGTTACGTTTCTCTATAAAGGAGGAGAGAGCCATATATATACTGAGAAGTTAGATGCTGGTGCACACATGACGTGTGGGGACCCGCTTCTGTTTGGCAGTCGCTGGCAGGTATTTCGTAACATAACTATGTGACCTTTATTGATGACTCCCACAGAAGGGTGTGGTCTACTTCGATCGAAGAAACAAGTCTGGAAGTGTTTCTCGTTATAAAAGTGGAAAGCCATGGTTGAGATTGAGAAACGAATCTTCAAGTTGACAGTGTTAGGTCTATAATGGTGGTGAATATATAGCGACGAAGTTCAAGAGAGAGCTGGCGCTGGATGGTGGGATCTAAGCATGGAGCGATGATGTCCCGGACACAGACCGGTACCACGCTATATCTCGTGTACGTATGCGCTCACTGCCGTTCCGTCACCGGGAAATGAGATGAGTGTGGGCAGAAACAGAATGGATATAGCTGAAAGGATGAACCGGACCTTGAATGAAGGCGGTGCAAGGTAGCATGAGATTGGCACTATGGGATTGCCTAGGACAATTTGGGCAGATGCCCAATCAGTACGCAACCTTCTTAATAAACAGGACCGCAGTGCCGTTGGATTTCAAAGTCCCTAGAAGAAAGTTTGGAGCGGCAAGAAGTAAAACCTTTCTTATCTAAAGGGTATTTGGATGCTTAGCTTATGTTCACATTGACGGATGCCGTTGCAAAGAAGTAAAACTATGACACTACGAAAAGGTCGAAGAAGTGTTACATAGTTCATCACGGTTAATGGTACGAGGAGATTTGGTACCACTGGTTTTTTGGATGATGAAAATCGACCAAGATTCATTCCCGCAGCAAGATGTCTTGTGTTCAACAGAAGAAGCGTTGTAGCAAGGATTATAGCTAAAAGAAGGCTTCAGAGAGGAAAGAGCACAGAAGTTGTTGACCTAGGGAGATATCCTGACACCCGGAGTTGCCACACGGATCCCCAACACAGAAGAGAAATCTCTCAGAAGAGAGTGTGAGGCTGCTGAAATGTGATTCCTGAAGTGGTCCCATATAACACCAATCACAGTAGTTACGACGCATCCGAGTAGAATCATCAGAAAGCTGTAGATTTCTCGCATTCTTAACTACATTCTGCTCAAGCATTTGATAAGAGGCGAGCCTGATGTTATGAGGAAGGCTAATGCAAGTTGAATGAGATCGATCAAGTGGGAGGCTTGCAAATGAAGGACGAGATGGTTCGTTGTTATCAATCACTACATGGGAAGTTAGAGATTTGTTAAGAGAGAAAAAGGTATTGCTAACAAGTGGGTCTACCGAATAAAGAAAGAACCTGATGGGAGTACGCACCGCTATAAAGGCGAGGCTTGTTTTGTGAAAGGATTTCAACAAAAGAAGGCGTTGACTACCTGAAATCTTTTCTCCAATAGTCAAGTTGGTGACTATTAGAGAACGTTCTTGGACCTGGTAGCAAGAGGAATTTGCATCTTCAGACAGATGAATGTGAAGATCGGCATTTCTTCAGGTGATTTGGATGGAAGAAATTTATATGAAGCACCCAAGTCTTTGAGGTCAATAGGAAAGGAAAGCCTTGTTTTGCAAGCTTAAAGTAGGAGTTTGATACGGTTTTGAAACAAGCTCCAAGACAGTGGTATAAAGGTTTGACAGGCTTTAATAAAAGGTGTCGTTTTCTTGGGTGTGAAGCTGACCACTGTTGTTACTGTCATAGAGGTTTGAAGAGTCCCGACTTGATATTGCTCTGTACGTGGATGACATGCATGATCGTGGGAGCGGACTTGCACATGAGATTATAAGCTTGAAGGACGAAACTCTCGGAAGAGATTTTTTTTTTTTTTTTTTTTTTTTTTGTGCGATGAAAGACGCTTGGAGATAGCAAGACGACAGATTCTAGGCGATGAAGAATCAGTAGATCAGGCAAGGAGGAAGTCTTAAGCTATCCAAAAAGGAGTATCGTGAGAAAGTTCTCAGAGTTTATACATGGATGACGAAAGCAGTCAATACTCCGCTGGCAAGTCATTTTTCGGTTATCCAATGGAACAGTCTCCAAAGCACGGAAGACGAGATGGGCATATTATGGATAAAGTTCCATATGCTTCTGCTATAGGGCGCACTGATGTACGGTGGATATGTACACAGGCCAGACATTGGCACATGTAGTGGGAGTCGTTAAGCAGAATTATGAGCAATCCAGGAAAGGAACACCTGGAAAGCTGTTAAGTGGAATTTTCAGATATATGAAAGGGAATCCAAGTTGGGTCTTATTTTCACAAAGTCTGAAATGGGATTGCAAGGATATGTTAGATCATGGGCTAGACAACGGAGGCGAAGCATTGACAGCACGAAAAGGCAACAACCGGATATGTTTCCACAGCTATTTGGTGGTAACTGCAATTTTGTTGGGTTTCAAAATTGCAGAAAATTGTATCTCTATCAAGCTGTGAAAGCTGAGTTAATGTGTGCAGGTAACGGAGGCACAAAAGAGATGAAATATGGTTACAGTCCTTTTCTACCAAGAGCTAGACCATGACCAAGGGAAACAGTGGTACTGGGATGATGAGTAGAGGGTAGCCATTAGATTTGGGCAAAGAAATCCCGGTTTACCCATGCCTACGGCAGAACACGAAAAGCGACATATACATTCAGTAGCGACTAGTACATTTCAGTCCAGCATCAAGACGTTAGAAGATAAATGTGTGGTCGCTTGAGAGATTCCGTCGAAGTAAGGAAATCCGGACAGAACAGCCAGCTAGAAAGAGCGTCCGATAGTCGTCGGTGAGAACTGACGGTTGTGTTGCACCTCAAGTTGGCTTGTTGAGTAACGAGAACCGGGAGACCTGGCTACATATGGATCCAAGGTAGTAGACAGACGAGATTGAAATCAGTCTTCAAGTGGAGTGTTGTTAGTCAAAGAACACGTTTTTTGTTTGGTGGCCGGTGATGACGGTGGACGGTGGCCGTAATCAAAGAAGATGGCTTGGTAGGTGAGATTTGTTCAACAATTGCAAGCTTCACCAAACCTCACCTCTCTCCTATAAATACCAAGCACAAGGTGAGAGAGCAAAACCATCCCAAAATCCCAAGAGAAAGAGAGAAGAAGAGAGAAGAAGAAGGACTTTCGGTAGAAGTAAGAAAAAAAAAACTTTTCTTTTTTTTCGGGGTGTGAGTTGAGAGCTTTGTAAATTCTCCGGGGTTAATAATCAAAAGACCTGTAGCAGGTCCGGAGGCGTAGGCAAGATTGGCCGAACTCCCGTTAACCAATTTTTTGTGTTTTCTTCCCGCTCCCACAAATTCTGATTTTTCCGTAAGGAAATTTGACCCCGTATTTCCTAACATCTGGATCAAATTGTGCCTGAGAGATGATCGAGACATTCTCATTCTCGTCATGTGGGGTTAGTTCGACCACCAGAACATCTAGAGGATTCTTGGACGTCCCTGAAAACCAAAAAGGAGCACATGAGGCAGTAGTAACACACTATTTACAGCACATTACAGTTGGAGCAGCGTAGGAACAGTTCCTATCTTATTAAGAAGACTGGATTTGAGGACAAATCCTTTTAAGAAGGAGCGAGGGGATGGTGCGATCTGGATCAGCCTCACTTCATGGATATGAAGCTTGTGTGTTCACCAGCAAAATTCACTGCTTATGGCTTGTTTCAATGAGCCAAAGAAGGAGACTAATGGCTTGCACCAAAGAAGAACTCATGGAACGGCCTTGAAGCAGCATGTTAATAGAAGATCGATGGAGCCAGAGCATTACATGGGACTAAGGATAATCTTCTCACGTGCTACATGGATCAGAAAGAGAGCAAGGACGTGGTGGACTTGTTCATGGACAAGCCCCAAGAAGATGTTTGGTGAAAAGAGGCCTTTCAAGCCCAAGAAGTGGAAAGATAAACCAGCTTGGTTTAGGCTGGCCGATTACCTTATCTCAAGTGTATTTCTGATTTCTTGTAATTCTAAACAAGTAGGATTAGGTTTTTGTTTTAATTAAACCCATTAGGAATAGGGATTAGGGTTAGGGTTTTATAAACCAATTAGAAATAAGGTTTTGGTTTTCTATTTTCGAATTAGGATACGGGTTTTCTAGTTAGGGTTTTTCTGTTTTGTCTTTATAAAGCCTAAAGCAGCACATATTGTAACTTACACATTCTTTAATAAAAAATCAGAGCTTTGGCTTTCAAAACTCGTTCCTTTGGGGAACCTCCCTTCATTGTTCACGTGGTGAACAAGTTTCTTGTCACACAAGGTTGCGTGAGCTTCTGTGATTCATCCTAGACATGAAGCAGGGTTATCCTGTGTCTCAGGAGTCGCTAAACAACTCTAGAGCAGTCCATAGCTCTATGGTGAAGATCATCCAACGTCCTGGAGCTTCTCAGGCTCAAGGATCCGCCCATCATCCCTCAAGTGTGACTGGGACGAGGTCTTTCTATCCAAGGCCGCATCACCTGATCTAGGTGAACCTCCAACATAGTCAAATAAACCAGAGTGATCTTCTTTCCCTTATGATCAAAAGAATGTCAGTTTGTGTAACAATCATTCAGTGGTTTCTTATCAAACTGCCATGGTCGACCCAAAAGGATGTGGCATGCGTCCATGGGAAGGACATTGCAAAGGACCTCATCCTCATATCAACGAATGGTAAGAGGAACTGTGACTTGCTCCTTCACGTACTGCCCACCAGATTCGTTTAGCCATTCCAACCTGAAAGGTTGAGAGAGTGGCTTGGTATTAAGTCCAAGTTTCCTAACAAGAATATCACGAGCAACGTTAATGCAACTGCCACCATCAATAATCAAAGAACCAACTTTATCAGAAACCAAACATCTAGAGTGAAAAAGATTGTCCCTTTGTTCTCGTTCATTGGTTTTGGCGCTGAACATTCAATGGTGCTTGGTTCTATTTACCATTGATGTACGCAAAGAAGTCGCTTTATCCATATTGAAGTTTCGAAATCTAAACTACGATAGAAAGAATTCTACACTAGTATGAGATTTTTGGAATAGACCCTCACCTCAACAATGTGAAAATTTGTATTTATGAACTGATACTGCTCAAATAGACTCCAAATCTGGAATCAAGGCAAGAAGTCGAGTCTGAACACCCTTCGAACGACTAAAAACGGATAACTGGTGATCTGGTCAAAAAGTCAACTCACTGTTGAATGGTCAAACCCATGATCCAGGCCGGTGAACCCATGATCAGATTGAAATCAAATTGTACCAACCAGCTTTCCTTAACGAAATTTAATTTCAATTGAATCATATTCAAATCAATTTCAAACCGGTTCAGCTCTAACCAAAAAATCAATTTCCAATAACACAATCGGTTTAGCCCTAAACGAACAAAAACCAATTTAAACCACAAATTAACTAAACCGGTTGGCTTGACCAGTCAACAAGTTGCTCGCTGAGTTGACTCAGCCGAGTGGGTAAGTCAGCGGGTAAATCGGTGACTGGTCGCTGGCGGTGGTCCAACGCAACAGCGGCTTACCGGAAAACCACCAGCGGCGACGGAGGCGCGGCGGCTTCTCCAGCAGTGGAAACAGCAAACGTTGTCAGATGACGCGCGGCTCCGGCGAATAGCAGTTGGAGACGGTGGTGGGTCGGCTACACGCGGCAACTTCAGGGGACCGCGACAGAGCGTAAATCTCACACGCGAGACTTCTGGCCACACGTGAGGACGCATGACAATGGCTCTCTGGCTGATCTTCTTTTTCTGGACTCGCCTCGACGTCACGAACACGATTGTGGCCTTGGATTTGCGTAACACCACACGGTTTGAGAGATATTATCGATCTATCAAACGCAAAAATAAAAACAAGGCCATGGAGATTGTTAGTGGTTACCTTCGGCGGTTAGCGGTGGTGAGCGGTCCGATCTCGACTTAGTTGAGGGTGGCTGCGGCTGGTCGATCTCGGTTCTCCTTGACCGGGTCAGTTTCTGCAGAGTTTCGATGCAATGAGTTTTTTTTGTAAAAAAAATAACGGCAGTCGGCTGAGTGATATTTAAAGGGGAATTACCTAGAAATTCCATGAGAGAAGTAAATTGGGGCCTTGATCGGAGGTCCATATCATGGATTCTCCCCACTAATAAGGAATTCAACGCGAACCCGGCTCCTGAGCGTATTGCCCAATACCAATCCTGAAAACGCTCTGGATAATCAAGTCCTCTCGAGTCTCGGTCTCCGCAGTATCCTCATGGGATCGCCACTTGTCCGACAAACTTTAACAATTGGTCATCATTTCCTGAACCGGCTTTCACTTTGCGATCTTTCATATGCAACTAAGCTGAATAGGTGCAGGCATAATTTTTACCGAGAATCACCTATGGTGGGTGGCGTTGCGAAAATGAACTCTGGCTTCTCTTCATATTTTCAGAATACTGACCAACGGAACACATCATTGAAGTCTGACAACATCCGCTGATATGTAATCTAGTAAGACACTGCTACAGTCCGCTCCACAATGGGGTAAGGTCCCATATGATATCTTGGTTTAAGCTTCTTTACGCTTCCGAGTCTGTAGAGTTCCTCCCTGAATTGTCTCTCTCCGAGGTACATCTAATTCACTCCACCTAAAGTCGCAATCTTAATTGGAGCGCTTTATCTTGCATAACGCTTTCTGACAGTCAATAGGCTTACGCTTAAGGCTAGAGCTTGAGCATCTTCCGACCCTGCCGTCTCTTAGCCATTGCGGTTCTAATGACAATCGTTCCCAGCGACTATCCACTTCTTGTCCAAAAAATGTAGTGTGCGACAAAAGCCCATAGCACATAAAAGAGAACCTCATATGAATGCCTTACTTAATAACTTGAAATGGTACTCTGGATGGAAAATTCACTGCTGGAGGAAATACTTTCCGAGAACGCCGCTTACCCATAATTCCAGAAACTACAGAAGCCTAGCGAATTATTTTCGTAAAGGTCTGAATCATCCTCTCTTATTTCCGACGAAAATGTCTGCGGAGACGATAAGATGTACATCATATGCGACACTATGTCCCAAAGCGGCTTTTTTGAAGGCTCCCAACACAATTCAGATGTGTAGGAATTTGTGTCTCGATCAGGGGATTTACAATTCCTGAACAGAGAACCCTCATGACAATCTTTAAAATACTCTCTGTTTGTACGAAGAATACTGTGCATACTGATCAGGGGCTCCAACTGGGTTTTCTTGATCTGCTAGGAAATGAGCAGACTTGGCGAGTCCATAATACATAATTACCCAAATAACATTCCTTTCAACCATTAGGTTATCGGAAAAGTGACCAGGGTTCACTAACAATCCATAGTCCACTATGTCCATTTTCACTCTCTGCAACGTGAACGGGTCTGCAAATACACTCTGTGCTAGGCGAGAGCACCTGATGCGTAGGACAGGCTTTAACCATCTGGCACTACGGTACAAATGTGGCCACAATATTTTCTTCATACGCAGGGCAATGACGAAATAGGGGTTCAAATTCGCATCTCCATGGAGCATTACCCGGCATCCCATCTAAGAACCTCACTGATGAGTTCCTCATCATTATTAATTAACCCAGAAAATGCTGCGATCGACGCTAAAACTCTCAGCTCATACACTTCTGAACAAGTCCAAGGTACCCTGTCCACAGATGCTGCAAAAGTCCATTCTTCTCTGTTTTGCAGAGGGTTTCTTTAAGAAAGTACTTCTTGTCGAATGCTTGGAGAAAAAACTTTGTGTCAGCATCGCCATGATGTAGTGAATCGACTACTCACATCCCACAATGCTTGTTGCATCTCCACTTCAGATAGTAGCAAATATTAAAGGCCTATGCCGTATTGGACTAATCGATAGTCTCTCAAGACATGGTCACCACCTATGTCTCCAATCATGAGGCAAATGTGGGATCTTTTGTTCCCAATTTCTCCAAATCCATGTACTTCATTGTCGCATCACTTCAGAGCGTCTTCTTTACATTCTGGAACTGCATTGGAGAGAAGGAGGTGGTAGTTGTGGGACCTGAAAACCCCACTGGAACCTGCTGAAGCGTCACTTAGGGCCCTGCTCGAGACCCAGTTTTATGGTGTATCGTGTGGGTCCCCCTGAAGCCTGAACTGGCACGGGCCTGAGCTGCACATGGAATCTGCGGGCCATGCTGCATCCTGAAGACCTGAGGACCACGGGGGTCCCTGCTGACACTGCAGCCAACTTTTCGAGCAACCTCCGAGCATACTGCCTGCCTTGCATGCGCTCTGAGGTGCCAAGGCTTAGTTGAAGGTCCGCGCGTCTGAGGCAGGCCTGGCGAGCTGCATCCTGACAAGCCCTGTCGAGCATGCATCCTGTCATCCTGTCAAGAAATTTACGCGGCAAGGCGGTCGTATACAAAATGCGAGGGTCCAAAATTTCCGGTGCAAAGGGTCAGAAGAAACATTAGAGTTGTCTTTGTAAACGAAGCCAAGATGGTTGAGCATACAAGGATTTACTGACTTGACTTTCCTTAGTAAAAGTAAGTTAGAAAGATTTTCCTGCTGAGACTACAACTTCAGTGTTTCGTACTGGCTTGGTTCTTTGTCTCA
>CAJHQP010013031.1:0-10312 GCA_905132765.1 Moricandia arvensis | reverse complement strand
AAGAGCCAGATGTATCTCATCTCCGTGTCTTTGGTGTGCAGTCTATGTTCCGATAGCTCCACCACAAAGAACAAAAATGGGCCCACAAAGGAGATTGAGAATATATGTGAGTTATACGTCACCAAGTATAATAAGATATCTTGAACCAGTAACTAGTGATATGTTTACGGCACGATTTGTCGATTGCCATTTTAATGAGGAAGAATTTCCAGCGTTAGGGGGAGGAATTAGAGAAATTCCTAAAGAGATTACATGGTGTACACCGTCGTTGTTACACCTTGATCCCCCTACGAATCAAAGAGAGCTGAAAGTTCAGAAAATTGTGCACTTGCATAGTTTGGCAAACCAGTTACCAGATGCATTCACAGATACGAGAAGGGTGACGAAGTCATATATACATGTTGAAAATGTTCCATCAAGAGTTGTTGTTTCTGAAGGACAAACTGATGGAAACACAATGAATGAACCTAGGGTTCAGTTAAAGAGGGGGAGACCAGCGGGTTCTAAAGATAAAAATCCCCGAAAGAAAAAGAAATTGGTTGAGCAAAGTGGAAATGTTCCAGAAGAACCTGATACTGAAAAATGTCTGAAAGAAGGCATAGACGAAAAGGTTCAAGAAGAACCAAATAAAGATAAGGATCCAGATGACGAGAAGGGAACAGAAAAGTATGAGATTTCCATCAACTACGCCCGAGATGAAAAATTATGGATCAGAAATAAGATAAAAGATGTTGATGGAATGTTCTCCTTTTCTGTGTCCAAAGAAATAGATCACGAAAGTGATGATCTAGATCCAAGGTCCATATTGGAATGTATGAAAAGACATGATTGGGAGGAGTGGAAGAAGGCCATACAAACTGAGTTACTCTCCCTAAATAAAAGGAATGTCTTTGGACCTATAGTCATAACACATGAGAATATAAATCACGTTGGGTACAAGTGGGTATTCGTGAGAAAAGTAAATGAAAAGAATGAAATAACACGATATAAAGCCCGATTAGTTGCACAAGGTTTTTATCAGAGACCGGGAATTGATTTTGAGGAAACTTACTCCCCGGTAATGGATGCAATTACGTTTAGATTTTTGATGAGCCTAGCAGCATCGAAAAATCTTGAAATGCATCTTATGGACGTTGTGTCTGCATATTTGTATGGATCACTGGATAATAATATATACATGAAACTCCCTGAAGTATTGGAAATGCCAATAGCATTGAAAGCAGAATCTAGGGAGATTTGTTCGGGCAAGTTACAGCGATCACTTTACGGGTTAAAGCAATCCGGACGCATGTGGTACAATCGCTTAAGTGAATATCTATTGAGAAAAGGATATGTGAACAATGCGATATGTCCATGCGTTTTTATAAAGAAATCGTCATCTGGCTTTGTGATCATTGATGTATATGTAGATGACCTGAACATAGTTGGAACTCAAAAGGAGGTTGATGATGCACGAACTCATATGAAAGAAGAGTTCGAGATGAAAGATCTCGGCAAGACAAAGTTTTGTCTTGGGCTTCAGATTGAGCATCTCCGAGAAGGGATATTTGTGCATCAATCAAATTATACGAAAAGATTATTAAGACGCTTTTATATGGACAAAGCGACTCCTTTGAGTACTCCAATGGTAAATAGATCTCTCGATGTAGAGAAAGATCCTTTCAGACCCTGTGAAGATAGCGAGGAGGTACTCGGGGCCTGAAGTACCTTATATGAGCGCTATCGGTGGGCTTCTATATCTTGCAAATTGCACAAGACTTGATATTGCTTTTTCAACTAACCTACTTGCAAGATATAGTTCTTCTCCTACTCGTAGACATTGGAACGGAATTAAGCATATATTCTGTTACCTCCAAGGTACAATTGACCTTGGGTTAATCTATTTTAGAAAACCCGAGTGTGGTATGGTTGGTTTTGCAGATGCATGATACTTATCAGATCCTCATAAGGCTCGATCGCAAATCGGCTATGTTTTTACAATTGGTGGAACCGCGATCTCTTGGCGTTCCCAGAAGCAAACTCTGGTTGTAACTTCGTCAAATCATGCAGAGACTATTGCGTTTCACGAAGCATGTCGAGAATGTGTGTGGCTTAGGTCAATGAGTCACCACATGCAAGATGCAAGTGGAATAACTGATAAGAAAGAGCCGACGAAAATATTTGAAGACAATTCAGCATGTGTCGGTCAACTTAAAGAAGGTTATATAAAAAGCGACAGAACAAAACACATTCCTCCAAGATTTTTCTCGTACATACGGGAACTCGAGAAAAATAAAGAAGTGGACATAGATTATATACGGTAATGCGACAATCCAGCTGAGTTGTTTACAAAGGCTCTTCCCACGACAACGTTCTGAAAGCACGTCTATGGTATCGGAATGAGGCGTTTGCGTGACCTATAAAGAAAAGACTATGTCCATTATTCTCAGGGGGGATTACGTCACTGTACTCTTTTTCCTTTATCATGGTTTTTCTCCTAAAGGATTTTTCCATGACTAAGGTTTTAACGAGGCAGTACGTAATACAAGATGAATAATCAAGGGGGAGTGTTAGAAGTAGTGATTATTCACTTCTTGGAAACACATGTCATCTCCTCCTTATAGTATTTACATTATCATCAGCACACTTGTCTATTTTATAGATATATCATTTTGTTTAAGTTGGTTTGTATTACCGACTATGTTTCCTATATATATCACTTTGTACTTGCTGTGGAAAATAATGAAGTACACCATCTTTTATCTTTTGAAACTCTCTCACATAAAACCACTCTATTTCTTTTTGTTTACGTACATACACATACAAATAATAATAATAATAACTACTTTAATATATAAAGTACAAAGAATTATAAACTCTCATACATAATATACAACAGTATGACTATTAACAATATTATTACCAATAAAGACATGATGACGTCAGCCGTTGAGTTTGAGTTTAATTGAGAAACTCTTTACGCGTGGATGTTTAGTATGTCATCCATGCATGGTTTATTTCTCATACATTTTGTGCTCTTTTTAGAATAAAGAATATTTTTAACTGTGTTAACGCTGATTTATTATAATATTGTAATTATGAACAAAATTACGTAGACGATTCGATGGCTAAAAGATATTACTTGTCTTATGAAAATTTACATCTAAATGTATCATCCGAATTACTTTGTATCTCACTTGATTTACTTGCACCACACTGAAGATCTTTAATAAATCTTTTTCTTTGTATCTGCATAATTATTTAATAACTCACATTTTAGGGATTTGAAACATAGACCTCCTGATGTAGCTCATCAATGAATCATCAATTAAACCATTGGACTAAGGAGGTTTCTAGTAAAAACACATTTGATACTTCTTTTAGTATAACACTGTACTAAATCTTGAGCATTATTAAGTGGTAGTTCACTGTTCTTTAAGCTTCTGACATTTGCATCACACACATTCATAAGATCTGGATTTGTCACATTTTCTACGCGAAACCAAACCAAACCAATTGAAGTTTGAGTATAACGAAGATAAAACCAAACTTAAAATTATCTTCAAATGCCGAACCAATTGAACTCAAATCTAACCAAAACCAAATCTAACCAATTGGATCGAAATTCATTAAAGAAGAAAACTAGCATCTTTACTTTAAACATCTACAATATTAAGATATATTAATTTATAGTCCAAAACCAAATCGTATTCGTATCCGAGCAATACCAAAGAAATTTGCAAAATTAAATAGAATAAGAAAACGTTAGCTTTTAATTTGGTTTATCTTACCCAAAAACCATACAACAACAAACCGACAGAATCTCTCAGATTATATCAACCCGACACTTCTTCATGATCACCGTGCTTCATATTGCCACAAGTAGTATTGGATGGCTAAGAAACCATCTTTCCTATATATATGAAACTCAATGGGTTGTTCCAGGATTTCCTTAGTCATTGTGTTTAGACAGAATCAGCCCCACACGAAGAAATTGTGAAACTTATATGTATTACCATTACTAATAAAATGATTAATAAAATAATTATAAATATAAAAAAGTTTCACATCAACTTGAGAATTAAAAAAAAAATTGAATTGTACTTTAACTCGATGTAAAAACAACTAATCATATTTTTCAAATTAATAAATTTATCCGTGTATAATCGCCATAAAAGATGTTCGTTCAGAAAATGTTAATCGTTTAATTAGTAAATTATTTTTATTACTTGAATTTATTTTAAATAAAATTAATTAATAAATAACTTTAATTTATAATGAAACTTAACTAAACCTGAGATATAGACTAAAATTTGTTAAAAAAATAAAAACAATTTACAAATAATTATTTTCAATTTTTTTTTGATAAAAACTAATATCTAAAAGCACTATTAAAATATAGAATAAATAAATTGTTATAATTTTTTTAAAAATATTTCACTATGCATGTATCCGAAAATCTCTTAATATATAATTAGATGTTTAATTCTGATTAGTAAAAGTAATTTTGGAAAAAAACTAAAATCAAATATGTACAAACTTACCTCATAATTTCAAATGAACAATATTGTACTCTCTCCGTTTCAAATTAGATGTCGTTGTAGAGTAAAATTTTCGTTTCAAAATAAGTGGCGTTTTATGATTTTAATGAAAAATTTATTAATTTTATATGATATTTTATTTTCGATTGATTGAAATGTGGTTTGGTTTATAGGTAATAATGTTTTTATTTGAAAAATATGTAAAACTAAATGTTTTCTTAATCTGTTTATAAAAACTTAGAACGACAAGTAAAATGAAACGGATGAAGTATTAATTAAAAATAAAAAAGGTTGGACGTGACATTATGCAAACCCAACATACATCATATAACGGCGAACTCTTCTTTAATATAATCAAGCTCTTTTTTTAATGAAAACAATAATCAAGTTTTTGTTTCTGGCTTACTTTTTTTCAGTTTTGATATCTTAATGATTTAGTAATCAGTATGATTTACTAACAGACAGATAATAAAGACATGATTATGTCAGCCGTTGACTTTCAGCTGACGAAGGAATCTACTCGAAAAAATTTATTTAAATTATTACTAATTCCGTTTCAATTTAGTTGTCGTTGTAAAGTAAAATTTTTGTTTCAAAATAAGTTGTCGTTTAAAGATTTTAATGTAATATTTATTAATTTGATATGTTATTCTATTTTTGTTTTATTTGTTGAAAAGTGGATAGATTTATAGGTAATGATGTTTTATTTTGAAAATATGTAAAATTAAATGTTTTCTTAATCTGTGTGCAAAAACCTAAAACAATAAATAAAATGAAACGAAGATAATAACCTTTAAATTTAGTTGAAATAAAGCATTAATTATACCATCAATCAAAATAAAAGAATTAACTTTTATTGATAAGCCATTTTAATTATAAATTTTCGTTGACCACACCTCAAACCTTTTTAGTTATATCGTTGGTCAACAGTTGTAATTGACTAACATTAGGCGTAAAATGACTTTTAAAATTGATGATTTTTTGACAACAAATATAAATCAAGATTTTTCAAAAAAAAATTGGATGTTAAATTTTAGAATGAATTATTTAGTAACTATAACATTTAATAATTATGAATATTGAAAAATAAATTATATTTTCATTATTTTCTTCAAAATAAAATGTATGTAATTTCATTTATATTTCTAAAATAGTTAATTAATATATCATTAGTTAGATTATTATCAAAAAAATATAATTATTTACAAAAATCATGTCACTTTTTAAAATATTCATATTTTATTAATTGGATTGTATTTCATAATCTTGTTGTCAAAATTTTGAATCTTGTTGGTAAGATGTTAATATATATTTTTATCTCAGTATGATAAAATTAATAGAAGATATATTCTTCATAATTCCATTGATGTATAAACATTTTGGATCTTAATTGTTTTCGGTGAAACTTTTTTCATTATGAGTAGAAGAAATCTTGTAACACATTTATAGAAATTATATATACGTTATTTTGGAGATCTTTATTATAAATATAAAACATAATACAAATAGAATTATATAAATAGTTACGAAAACTGATCGTAAAATAATTATAAAAGTTTAGATTATAAATTAAATTTATAGAAATTTTAATTTGAGAAAAAAAAAATATATTTTTGGTTTGAATTATTTCTTATTTATAATTTATTTATTAATTTTATATTTGTTAAAAATATATTTCTAAATATCTAAAATCCAATATTTTAGAAATAATGTTGATTTGTATTTTTTGCCAAAAAAACATCAATTTTAAAATCTATTTTAGGCCTACTATAAGCATAAAAGTAAACGAAAACTTGCAACTTCTTTCTTCCTGTTCTCTGGTCTCTATTCTACCTCGAAGTTAACGACAAACACTTCATAAAGGTGATAATCTCTTTCAAGAACCCAGTAGTTAAAGATCTTTAACTTTTTGTTCTTGTATGTTGCCTTATGGATTCCAAACTGCAGTTCGTTTGAGCTTACACTTAACCCAATCCAGTTCAACTTCACTCCAATAAGCTTGGAGCACCTAAACTTGCAAACTGTTTAGCAAGACCTTCCCCTAAAATCAAGCATAAACAAAGAAATAAACATGAATTCTACCAACATTAAGCAGCCAACAGTATTTAGGACAGATTCTTGAAGCTTGTAGCAAAATTTTCAAAAGGACTTGTTGTGGTTAGATATAACATCTAAGAACGTGGTTAACTTAAAATAAACTAAAAATACCCATCTTTCTCAACTTACTTTTTTCTATTTCAGAAACCTAAAAATGTTACCATATTCAAACAACTTACTTGACCACCAGAAGCCCTTTCTCAAAAAAAAACTTAGTTGACCACCAAGCAATCGTGTTGGCATATCTAATCTATCAACATTTATTTATGAGTTAAAATATTCAAAATAATATTAGAATTTAAATTATTTCATAAAAGTATTCTAAACTAAATATGTACTTAAAAATGTAAAGCATACTAGTAAATATTATACACAATGTGATTTTTTGGTGCTCATGTATGGATATGGATATTTATAAAGTAAATAAATTATAGTAACTAATTAATATCTAAGCACATTAAAGTTATTTATGATGTATATGTATGGATATGGATATTTAAAATAATATTATTTTTTGGTGTTCATGTATGGATATGGATATTTAAAATAATATTATTTTATTTTTAGCTAGACTTGTGATTTTATGTCAAATATTTAGTCGGTTCGGTTATATACATGATTGTTCTAGTTATTTTTATTATGTGCACATTAGATTGTAGATATTTTTTGTATTAAACCCAATTGTTTTTAATATACTAAGATTAGCATTGCTTATTTTTATAGTAAAACTAATATCTTTTTGGAATTGCTTAGATTAATGTTGGTTGAAAACGATATATACTAAGATTAGTATTTGTCCTTCTAAATTCAAAAAAAAAGAGACAAGAAGAGGAAGTGTTGATAGATTTGGAGTTGAATAGTCAAACCAAATATACAATCTATTATATTTGTAGGTACTTTTTATTATTTATTTAGTTTGATTAAATACAATATATTATGTATTTTTAGTTTCTTTTATAAACTAAACTGAAAAGTATGAAGCAAAATATAATTTTTAATAAGAGAAATTTTTATGTTTACCACATTATTGGTACCACTTTTCATTTTTACCTTTATTAAAGAGATATTTTCATAAATACCATTTTTTAAGAGGTAATTTTTTTAAAATTAATTAGAATTCTAAATTTTTCATTCCTAAACCCTACCCCACCCCTCAACTCTAAACCCTAAGTCTTAGATTAATTAACCCAAGGGTTATAAGTGTGTTTTTCCTCTAAAAAATAAAGGTAAAAGTGATTAAATTAAACATAAAAAATAGTACTAGGAAAGTGGTATTTTTGACAATTTTCCTTTTAATAATGACATAATATATTGTATTTTAGTTATCAAAATGTCTCAACTTCTTATATTATCTTAATTATGTAACTATGTACAATAGTTTTAGTTCATTAAAGCTATTAGTTTTTTAATCAAAAGATTTTGCTTCATTAGTTAATTACAAATATTGGTTTATAGAAAATTTATTTTTAATACTTTTTAGTTTTTAATATCTATTATATTCTTTGAGATTATGTTTCAAAGAAAAAGTTATTTATTTATTTTTAAATATTATGTTTTATCTTTTTTCTGAAGTTTTTTTTGGGAATTTTCATGTTTACCACATTATTGGTACCACTTTTCATATTTACCTTCATTAAAGAGATATTTTTATAAATACCATTTAAGAGGTAAATTTTTCTAAAATTAATTAGAATTCTAAATATTACATTCCTAAACCCTACCCAACCCATCAACTCTAAATCGTAAGTCTTAGATTAATTAAACCAAGGGTTATAAATGTGTTTTTTCTCTTAAAAATAGGGTAAAAATGATTAAGGTAAACATGAAAAGTGGTACTAGGAAAGTGATATTTTTGGCAATTTCTCTTCTTTTATAATAAATAATATATATATATATATATATATATATATATATATATATATCACGTTTAAAATTAGAATTTAATTTTGAAAAATTCTCAAAAATATGTATTCTATCTATTGAGATCATGTTTTAAGGAAAATTTTCATGTTTACCACATTATTGGTATCATTATTCATTTTTACTTTTATTAAGGAGACTTTTTCAAAAATATCATTTTTTAAGTGGCATAGTTTTTTAAAATTAATGAAAATCTTAAATTTTACATTACTAAACTCTACCGCACCTTTCATCTCTAAACCCTAAGTCTTAGATTAATTAATCCAAGGGTTATAAGTGTATTTTTCCCTCTTAAGAAATAATGGTAAAAGTGATTAAGGTAAAAATGAAAAGTGGTAGTAGAAATTTGGTATTTTTGACAATTTTTCATGTTTTAAAGAGAAATTATATATCTTTAAAATATCATTTATAAATTTAATTTGAGATCAGATATGAATATGACAACTTTTTATATTTTATAAATATTGCCTTTTATATATGTGATTTGAAAGGTAATATACAAAGTAAACTAAAATAAAAATAATAACAAAGTTATCAAAAAGAAAGAATTGTTAACAATGGCATTAGTTATATTTTTTATAAATCATTAAGGATATATTGTAATTAACCATTCTAATAATTAACGTAACCGTGAAACGTAATAAATTGATTCTTCAAATAATATTATAGAGATCTATTTACATATGATTATTAAAAATATTATTACCAATAAAGACATGATGATGTCAGCAGCTGAATTTGAGTTTTAGGACCCGACTGGTTTTCCTTCTACTACCCGCAAATGCAGTTTTTGCTATTTTGTAGCGGTTGTTGGTATTTTACAAAAATCACAAAAAACGCTATAAATCATTTCAACCAGCTCCAAACCTTTTAAAATAAAAAAATGTTCCAACAAGCGTTTGTGGTTGCGAGAATGCGAGAGAATAAATAAAATATATTTTTCAAAAAATTATATTAAAATAAAAATATCAAACAAATTTTCAATATTTATAAAATATAAATACTTAATATTATATTTTAATTTTTATTATTAAATTTTTGAAAATATATATATACTATAATTTAGAAATTAATATATAATTATATAAACCCAAAACATAATTTTTATAATTTAATACTATGATTTTGTAAATATATATATATATATATATATTTATAATTTTAATATTTTATAATTATATTAAGTGTTAATATTATTAATTTATTAATAAAACTTGTTGCATTTGGTAGTCAACCAACCAATCATAAATATCCCGAAAACACACAAATTTTTAACTGATGTATCGGTTTTATAAATCGCTTAGTACCGCTTAAAACTGTAACCACCCGCATCCACAAACTCTTATATCCGCAACTACAACCGCTGCGTTTAAACCAATCTACTCTATTAAATTAGAGTCCTAAATTTATCTACCATTAAAAATTATCATATAACTTTTGACTGTTTAAAGTTTGTTAGTGTATTACATAATTTATGGTATTATTTAATAAAAAAATAGATATTTATAATATCCCTATTACTCAAGTATCCATCTACATTCATAATCTTTCATATCTTACCTAAATATAAAAACTTCAATAGAATATGGTAACCAAAATGTACTATATTTTTTTGAAAAAAGTAATCAATATACTTTCAATTTTAAAAAATGGAAATCGAAATATTTTAGTTATATATAAATTTTAATATACAAAAATATATCCACCCTTTTAAGAGCGGGTCAAAATCTAGTTTACTCTTTCAGAATCTCTCTAGCTGGCATTAATATATCATC
>CAJHQP010013030.1:0-10316 GCA_905132765.1 Moricandia arvensis | reverse complement strand
ACCTCAAAGAAGAATTGAATCACAGAAAACTCGCGGCGAGAATCATCCTTCTGCAACTTGCACTTTCCTCTTTGTCAGAAAAATAGAAAACACCAAAAAAGAGAGAAAAGAAAAGCTCAGAATCTTGAAGAGTGAACTTCATGGGGAAGAAGAAGTGTGATTTATGCGACGGTGTTGCGAGAATGTTTTGCGAGTCAGATCAGGCGAGTCTTTGCTGGACTGCGACGTTAAAGTTCACGGCGCTAATTTCCTTGTCGCTAAGCACACGCGCTGTCTTCTCTGCACCGCATGTCAGTCCCTCACGCCGTGGAAAGCCACGGGGCCTCGTCTCGGCCCTACCTTCTCCGTCTGCGATTCATGCGTCGCTTTTAAATCCGCCGCCGGCGGTGGAGGCGGTGTTAGGATTGTGTCGGATAATAGGAATCAGGAGATTATTGGTTCCGAGCACGAAGTGGATCGGCATGACGACGGTGATAGCGCCGAGTCGTACGATGATGATGAGAACGAAGATGAAGATGAGGAGTACAGTGATGAAGATGAAGATGTTGTCGAGGAGGAAGCGGAGAATCAAGTCGTGCCATGGTCTGCGGAAGCGGCGGCGCAACCGCCTCTTATGATGAGTTCGTCATCTTCAAACGGCGTAAGCGGAGATCAAGTGACGAAAAGGAAGAGGGATTGCTCCGATGTACGGATCTATCCTTTTCCGGTTACACAATCTCAAGTTCTGTCTTTTTTTGGATTTAATCATTATTTTTATTTTAAATGCAGGACGAGATCGTAAGCTCTTCAGCTGAAGAGTCAAACTATTCTCCACCGTTAAAGCGACCGTCAAGACACGAACCCCGCGTTCAAATCAACGGCTGAAATTAACTCTCTTACCAGATTAGAAGGAGAGGGCACATTGAACGGCGCCGTTGTTTAATCTCCCTCATCGTCGTCTTCTCTGATCGTTGCCATCTCCTGAACGAGGAGAAATCTTAGCCGTTGATTCTCCATTTTCCGCTCTGGTAAATCTCACCGTCCATTTCTGAAATTCTAACAATACTTGTTTTAGTGATGAGGTAGTTAATAGTCGTCGTGCAACATCGTACTTGATCTATTAATATCATTATTATGTTGTCTTTTTTTTTTATTATCTTCGTGATTAATTTGATTCATATCAGCGTATGTATTGAAATGGCTTTTTACATTCGAGATTTCATACTTTGATTATAAGTTTATGGTTGATTCTATGGATCAAAGGAATGGGTGAGAATGGTGACAAATGGATATGCATAATAACTAAATATAAAATATATGATTGCGTTTTGCATTGCTATTTCGACCACGCAAAAATAAATACTGTGGGGAGTACATAACTTTTTTAAAATATAAATTTAGATATTTATGGATCTTTCATACATACACCATGAACATTGAACCTGTCATATCTGTGGAGTGTGCGAACTGTTTTCAATGGTCCAAGAAGATAATGACACCCCATGTAAATTACTTACCTTAAGCTTATCTCATCATCTTTCTTGTTAACATGAGCTATCCTCTTTATACACTAATACTATTCTGGATAATAATTTTCTATTTTTGTCTGTTTGGTTATATATAAAAAAAAAACAAATTCAGATCGTACCAAAACATCATTCTTAATCCGATTCCCACGATAAATGGATATGCGTAAGTACAAAAGTTTTGTTAGGAAAAATTCGGTGGCTTTCACAATCAAAGTAATGACTAATAGTCAAAGCATTCAAGCTTTAGTCCATAGTTCCACCGGTCTTTATCCCAAACGTTGAGTTTGACAATTAGTTTTAAACTTTAACATTAAATTATTACGTAATGTGTATTTACACGGCATCATAAAATTAAGGATATACTAATTCACTACTAACACAGGAGACTTGTTTGATCAAATAACTTATGTCAGATTGAGAAAATGCTAATCAACATCGATCTTGTAGTATCATATGGGTTACCAAATCAGATTGATGAATAAAGATAATAATCCCGAAAGGGTATTTGTGGTTCATACCGGCTATTTCATTAAACAATGTGAAAATCATACAGGTGAATCATTAAAAAGTGATTGAACACAATAATCACTAACAGAGCCAACAGGACAGCAGGACCGTCACGATCATCAGGATATCTAACAACAACAACAGGACAAACAGAGTGATGAACACAATAATCACTAGCAGAGCCAAGCTTCCCCATCACTCCCCTTCTTCTCTACTCCCCATAATCACAGCACTAAGAGCAAGCCTCTCAATCTCCATACACAACCTCTCTCTCATATCATGATCCTTCACTATATGAACCTTGTTAGGAAACCCACCTTCCTTCAACGGCTTCGTGTTGAAATCCTCCTGGCTAGGCTGGCGTTGAAGACCTGCTGAATCAGGAGGCTGAGTTTGGAGAGAGAGAGAGAGGTCCCCAGTCCGCGCCGAAGAGAACGGAGGTGGGAGAGACGTGGAGGATGACGACGGCGTCTCCATGAGCTTTCTTCGGATAGGTCTACGGCGACTCCGATTTTACATGGCAAATCATACTACATTGATAACTTAGCTAAAATACATTGTTTTAAAGATATAAAATTGCATTCATATGAACATTAAAGGAACTCTCAACCAAGAAAGCAAATGTATGTAGAGCATCTCCAACGGTGTTACCCGTTGGAGTCCTTAGGAAAAAGGGTATTTCGGATTTAGTAAGGATATTTCAGATTTTTTTAAAAAAGAAAAAGAAAAAAAAAGATGACCATTCACAAATAGTGTAAGGATTCGCTAAGCAACAGTCCTTATTTAGGGATTTGAAGATGGAATCCTTAACTTTTTGTGGGGTCTACTAATTATTTAATTATTTTTTCCCTAAGGATTCCTCTCTAAAGAACACCATTGAAGATGCTGGCCTCCAAGAAAGAAACGAAAGGGGACGTATTGAATTTGAAATTTAAAGTAATTTGATTTTTAATGAATATTTATTTGATTGTTGGCAAATTGAAAATTTTTGTATGTTTTTATTAAAATACTCTAGAATTTCATGTAAAACTATAGGATTAAACTTTTATTTTTATAACTAAGAACCATCTATCAAACACTATGAAAATATTTAAAACACTACAAAATCTCTGACTTAAAGTTTGTTTAGTAACATTGGATTTTAAAGTATTTTACGAAATTACAAGTTCAATAACACTAAATTTTAAAGTGTTTTTTTTAATTCTTATTTGAATAAAAATAAATTTGTCATTTTAATATAAATAACCTAAGAGCGATGGCACTAAGTAAAATCAAATGATTCACAAAATTCTACTCAATTGTTTTGGTTAACAAGAAAAAAATTAATAGATTTCTCTAGAAGTTTTTTTTATGAAAAACTTCTACAGTAGTTACTTACAATTTACAAAACCAACATCTGATTGACTACAAATTTTAGATTATTTTTGAAACAAGTCATAAATTAAAAACATGGTTTTGTCGAAAATTAAAAAAAGGCCATGGCCTCTTACGCTTATTGTGCCGCACGCTTATCTTAGAAGTCCACAAAGGTGATATCTCCATCGCCTGGCCTTCCAAAGATAAGAATTTCATAAGTGACCTTCCACCAACGCTTTTTCAAGCTAAGGTTCCCATTCTCTAACAAATACTTCACCACATTTTTCTCTTCTTCTGTTCCTTTATACGCAATCCACTCAACAGTTTCAAGACTGGACATCAAACATTCAGGAATACAACTCGGTCGCTCCCAGTTACTCCGGACATGTCGAGAATTTTGGCAGCTGTATCTCTGAGATCAACAGTTAAACAAAACAAAAAGAAAGTTGAAATTTTGATATATTGAAGATGCGCAACATCATCTAGGTTTCAAACCATTGCATACCGTTTGAGAAAGCCTAAGAGCTCGGAGTTTAGGAGAATGTTTGAGGATAATATTCAACCAATCTAAAGAGCACATAACACAAAGCTCTAGAGACACGAGCTCATCAAAGTCACCTTTTTGATATGAATCATCAAAGTCGCCTTTTCGATATGAATCTGCAAAAGTTATAATAGCTCATTCAAGTGGTAGAAAACTAAAATGTAATCACTGGTGAAAGCAGAGGCGTCTCTGAGATGTTGGAGACCTTAAACAATTTAGTAGATGATTGGCAAGTGTTCTAGATGCGGTAGAAAGCCATTTTTCTTTCTAAAACCATTTTTATAAAGCAATCATGTTTTCGATCTTAAAAATAAAGATACAGCAAAAAACTTAAAAAAGAAATATATTAGCTTTAGAAATCAATTTTTCTACAGCTTTTATTTAGTGCTTATGATTGCATTTGAAAAAAAAAATCTACAGCAAAAAAATAAAGCCACAGCCAAAAAACTTACAACCTAATTTCTAGAGCAAAAAACATAAAGCCACGACCTTTTCCACTCAACCCCTTAGTAAGAACTTTTAAAATAAATTTTGAGTTTTTTTTCTATGTAATATTTTTTAAAAAAATTCGGGGACTTAAACTAATGTTTTACTTCGCTATGCTCAGGGCTACTCTTGAGTGAAAGAAACACATAGAATTTTTTTTACCTTTTGTGGTATTAAACACAAGGAGAGGTGATTAGCTGAGGTAAGAGATCCCAGAAGCTTCTCAGAATCACAAAATCTAAGTTGGATCTCTGCTTTCACTAACCCGGGTATATTCACAAATGAACAAAAGCCGCTAAAATGATCGACGATACGTAAATACTTTAGACAAGGAGCATTGATAACATATCCATGATCATATCTTGGATCTTGATAACCACCTACTAAGTAGTCGATGTCCAAGCTCTTCAGAGACGGAACACATATCGAATACGTCTTCACATTGTCGGCTATCCATCGACGTACAACCAATGCTTCAAGAACAGGGAAGCAAGACAAAAACCTCTCAACGGTTTGGTCGCTAGAGAATCGCATACCTCGAAGAGATAAAGTCTTGAGGCTCAGGAAACATGTTTTTGAAGGAACATCATCAATACTAGTTCCATGGAGACGTAACACCACAAGGGTTTCATGTGTGTACAAGCTCATGGGAAACGGTATGAAATCACAGCACAAAAAGTAATAGAGAAGGTTAAGATCAGTCACATTACGAGCAACCGCAACATTAACCCAATTTTCTAAAGTTTCAGGGGCGTAATCTAGGCGACGAAGGTTGAGATGAAACGTTTCTAAAGCTGGAGCTATGTTTCCCTCCAGAAACTTGTTGATGAAATCTGAAGGTGCGGCGGATGTGCGATGGTATCTGTGTGAACCGTCATGAAAATCAAGCTTGGGAACCAGTTTCCACACAGAACGCCATCGTCTGGACAAAGTGATGTCGCCACAACCTCTTTTGTCGGGATTAGTAACAGAATCTTCACCAGCAAATCGTCATATAACTCACTGATATTTCCCATATCAAACCAGATAGAATGCTTCTCCTATGAACTCTGCAAAAACTGAACAATTGAGTCACGATGATATATATATAAAGAGAACCCTAATCAGATCAGGTTTCACCTAACAAGATTTTTCGTTTTTGTTATTACAAAACAAAAAATGGGCCTAAGGTTACTTAAGCCCAACTGCGAGAGAAAACCAGTTACGAGGTTTTGTAATGAAGGTTAAAAATAGGTTCTTTTAGTTAGCTTATTACTCTTCTTATTTTGACAAAAAAAAGGAACAAAAATAACCACATAATTGGTCAGCGTTGTCTTTGATCGTCACGACTCACGATCACACTGTTCTTTCATGTCAGACTCTCTATCTTAATCTCTTCGTCGGATAAAACACCTGAGAACATGCATGCGGATCAAGAATTAAATTAGATTGATTGTTTGTATGCAAAGTGACATGAATAATACTAATCCATTATTGCACTCAGTCTTATCACATGTATACTAATACAATCGAATTCTCACTCAACTGCATCAGAGTATAATGCAACTTCAGATTTAGGAGGTGTTAGTAGTTTATGTACTTTGATGTATTTTTGAATTCATATATTATTTACAAATCAATGTAAAATATATTGATTTTTAAATATAATAATATGAATTTTAATTAGTATTTACAAATCTAGAGGTTTTCCCTCGGAATTAAGTTTTTATATTTTTAACAAAGAAATTCAATTAAATCCATTAAAATTCATTATAAAATCAAATTCATTAGTAAATCCGGACGATTGAATAACACATGATTTAAATTAGAATTTCTAAATCATGAAACCAATAACACATGATTTTAATATAAATTTTAAATCATAGAACCAATAACCCTTGATTTAGTTTGGATTTTCAAATCCATTAAAATACATGAACCAATAACTCTCACCTCACTTAATCCTTTGATTAATTCGGAGCTAGACAATGCAATTGGTTTTATAGTTTTAAATTTTTCTGATTAACCGCATCTCTCTAACTAAAGTTGAAACCGTGCTTTCCTTACATGCTTAAAATGGTAAAGTTTCTACTAAGGAAAATTAAAAACGAAATGTTTTATTGCGGTGAGCGTGGATCGAACACGCGACCTTCAGATCTTCAGTCTGACGCTCTCCCAACTGAGCTATCCCCGCAAATGTGATGAATTGTGGATGTTTTTGAGTCTTCTACCTCTTCTGTAAACAAATCTTTGAATCATACTTTCTCAGTCTGTAATATGTGTATGTGTGAAAGTCTCCCGAGGCATGAGCTGATAACCACATACGTTTTTTGTGATTGGAAACAAATCCGAAGGTATTAGCAGAGCAGCCACCAATCTACCCTCCTCAATTCTTTCACACACTGCTTGATCTTTCTGCACAATGACTCCAGTAAGTTTATATGCATCTATCTTTCCCAAGTTTAATAAACAAGTGTTTTATCATTGTCGTATTAAAAATCAATTGAATATCCTGCCAATAAACAAGTTTATATGTATATATTTTCAGACTATGAGACACGTAAGGTTTTATATATGTGGTTGTAAGACTATCTTTCATCTCTTTGTTTGAAGACATGTTTTGTCTCTTGTGTTGGTTCTCTCTCTCTCAATTTATCTTTTTGTTTCAAGTGGGTAATATATTTTTTTTTTCTTTCTTGATTCAGGTGACAAGAACATTCTATGCTTCTTATGGAAGCGCGAGCAACATAATATTGGAAGGAGTTTATGTGAGTGGGATCGAAGCAGAGTGCCCCAGCACCGGTGCCGCCACTAATAACAAAGTTTGTTACGTAGACTGTCGTAACATTCTCTGCACCTCCGAGTGTCACAGTAAGAAGAAAAAAATGGTTGGAACGTTTTTTATATTAATCAAGGTTTATATATAAGTAAAGCTTATATTAAGTAATGTTTTTAGGAGCTCGTATATGGCAATAGACCTGGACCGGCTTGTAACGACCAGAGATTTATAGGTGGTGATGGGACTGTGGTCAATTTCCAAGGAAAGAGCAATGAACATTTTAGCCTTGTCTCGGACCCTGACCATCAGATCAATGCTAGGTCCATTGGACGTACGGACCCGCTGGTTGTTCTAGAGACTTCACTTGGGTTCAAGCTCTAGGCTTACTCTTCAACTCTCATAAGTTTTTCCTTGAAGCCACTAAAGTAGCCACCTGGGACGACAGCATCGACCATCTCAGATTCTCTTTCGACGGCCCAAGAGTTAATTATCCCCGAGAAAAAAACTCTCCACATGGTAAATATACTAAATAACATCAAACATATCATGCGTTTACGCTGTGATTATTTCAAACACAATTTTTAAGTCCGCATGTGTTCGTAAAAGTAAATAAATACAAAAAAAATAGAAGATAAAATGTTTTGTGTATTTGTGTATATTGAATTCTACACTAAGCACATGTGCGTTTAAGCAGGTACTCGCCCACAAACAACATCAAGATTGAGAGAGCAACAAAGAAGAATATCGTCACCATAACAGTGAAAGACAAGGCAGAGATCACTATGGTCAATGTGGTTCCTGTTACTAGAGAAAACGATAGGATACAAAGTGTCTTCAGATGACTGTTTCACACATCTCGAGGCAGTTCAAGTTGGTTTCCAAAACCCGGCTAAGCCTAGAGTCGCAATGCCAGTGGTTGGTGGTGACTGGTGTGGATATATTCAGGACATTTTTTCTACTCTCTTATGACTGTAAGGCTTGCATTTTTACTGGTCTAAGCAGCTCAATCAAGTAGGAGACCGAACACGCAGTATTGGATTTGGATTGCACTCGTGGGGCGCGTCTTCGGGATGCGGAATCATTTGCTGAAGCAGGAAGTAGTTTAGCCGAAAGACCGATCTCCTAATTAACTTATCGTGTAGATTAGAAGCAAGCAAATGGAGATCTTACCTATGTTAAATTATGATAGACTGATATCTAATATCTAAATTATCTTAAACTATCTAGACAAACTTAAAGAACTGGTATCATGCAACTATTTAAAAAAAAAACATTGTTCCGTTAAAACCATTTACTTAATGAAACAACTCGAATAATGGGTTAGTGATACTACTTGCAAAGCAGTACGTTTACTATGCACCCAAAATTCATCAGCTAGCAGTTGGCCTTACTAGAGGATTTTCAAATCCACACAAATAAGTTTTATTTTCTATATTCAATATATGTAATGATATATAGTATCGTCATACTTGGGCTGTTTTCTTTTTCTTTTAATTGTATAACTGCAAAATTATTTAAGTTGACGGTATGACTGAGTTTGTAGATTGATTTGTATGTATATTCAATTGTATGGGAGTAATTTTTTAAAAAATATATTCACTCAAAAATATATTAACATTTGAGTTTATACTTTAGTAATTTTTGTTTATGGTTTAATGTTAAAGGGGTGGGGTTGAGTTTCTAAATATTTTATAAATATTTAGAAAAATTAGTTTAATCTATTTTAATCATAAACTAGATTTTGACCCGCATATCCGTGCGGGTTTTTATTTATTTTATAAATGTAAACTTTGATATTATTGTAAATATTTTAAACATATAATTTCCATTTTAGTGTTATATATTGTGTTATTCTATAATTTTATTATTTATCTTTCTTATCCGACATTATTTATGATAATGCATTAATTATAATAAAAATAGTTGATTTTTTGGTAAATATTTTTTATATTTTTTAACCTATTTATTATAAATAAAACATTAAAATTTATATATAAATTGATTTGTTATTAATATTTGAAATGAATTATTAAATTCTAGAGTTTTCTAATATCATATGAGTGAATAACACATGAATTAAAGGTTAGTTATATAATTTATATTTTGATATTAACATTTTAGTAATTTTATATTTTTTGAATCTCAAAAAAATATAACACTAATTTAATAGTGAATGATATTTATTTGTTTAAATGAAAACATTTATTTCATATAATACTTCTATTTTAATACCAATAAACTATAATTATAATATTTATAAAAGATAGCATATATTTTATTCTTGTTTCTTAAATTTTACTTAAATTAATTTACAATATTATTAATAATACTAATTACGAAATTAAATAATGCACTATTTTATAAAAGCATTAAAATATTTTAATTAGATTTTGTTAGATTTTCCTCAATTGATTTTGTTTGAACTAAAAATAATTAAATTTGTAATTAAAAATTGAGTCATTAAGATTTTAAATGTATATATATATATTTTGCTTGATTAAAGTAAATAATAAAAAATGTCATAATAATAAATTATTGAAATGGTCCTACTATGACTTTTATCTAGTAGATTTTTTTTGTACTTCTCTTTTAATAGAGAAGATTTAGGATCTTTTTGAAAATAATCATCATTAATGATAAATTTGAAAAGTGGTAACAAATTTGTGGTAGAATTAAAATTTTCACATCATGGAATCCCATGAACACCAATCACCATCCTTGTTATCAATTAATTCTTACTTTTAAGACAAATTTCTTACATCAATCTAGTACAAGTTTTTATGACTAAAATAACACACAATGAAAAAATAACCGGAAATGATTTTATTAAAAGAAAAAAAACTAATTTATCCCTATTAAATAACAAATTTAATTAAAAATTAAATTTTAATTTTAATTGTACATCTTAAATTTTAAATTATAGACCACGAATCTAGTCTCCAAATTTTAAATCCTAAACTTAAATTAGTTAATCTAAGTAATATAAATGCTTTCTTTGCTTTTTAATAAAATTTATTTTTGTTGATATTTTGTAATAAAAATTGTGCTATTAGAGAGTATCTAGATAACTTCTTTTTTTGCTACCATTGTGTAGGATTATTTACAAGAGAGAGAGAGAGAACACTCAAAATGAGGTCTGAAAATGTGTATCTCAACA
>CAJHQP010013029.1:0-10317 GCA_905132765.1 Moricandia arvensis | reverse complement strand
TGTGTCCACCACACTGGTTGAGAAACAAAGAACTCACTGGCCAATGCCTAGGCCTTGGAGATCTTACTCTTTTCCTTATCAAGGTTTTATCCAAAAAGGGTTTTCTTTGATAAGGTTTTTAATGAGGAGACTCTTCAAGGTTCCAAGCTTGACTTAGGATCACTAGAGTCAAGCTTGAGGGGGAGTGTTAACTTGAAGAGAAGAAATGAACATCTGAAGCTAAATGATGAAGATGGTCTAAAGTGCAAAGTTAGGGCAAAACCTCCGGAAATGTTTATCAAGACTTAAGGAGTATCCAGAGGCTTGTCTAGAGTCAGAAAGAAGTCCAAGAAGGGCTTATACTGAAGTAGGAAGGCAATGGAGGATTTTGCAGAGTTTGGAAGAGAATGGTTGATGTGCAAAGTTCGGGTCGTCCGTACTGTATGGTCGTATTGACTGTACAGACATGGTCGACCCGGAATGTACTTTTCTCAACCTTTCAAGCCATTTTAGGCATGTGCAGAATCAGGGACCAAAGTGTACGGCCAAGGAGTCCATACACTTCCCTTTCGAGAAGACTTGGGTCTCAAGGCAAGGATATGGGCGAGTATGGTTATCCTAGGGAGAAAGATCCTTTTGGCTTCTTCAAGATGCCTTAGGAAGCAACCAGGAAGGTGCCTTTCCCAGCTCATACTCGCAGCCATTCCTGTCCACTCATTCAGTCCACAAGCCAGCACAAGACAGGCTGTCTCTTGACCAAGGCGAGCTGCAATAAGGGCCAAATATTTCAAATACTGAATGGAGACTGCTTTTGGTCCAGATTCACTTCTCCTCTCCTCCAATCATCCTTTACTACACGGATTGCCTTCCATCCAGAGATCATCCTAGCCGTTCATCATTCTTCAAGTGTTTCTATCCATAGGATCTAGGTTTATTAGTCTGCTACTTGTATTGCCTATATAAAGTCATAAGTGGCGATTGTAAACCTTAAGGGAGTAAGGGGGATTTCCCCTCTCCACTTCTATAAACAAAAGCTTAGTGTTCTTGAATCAGTCTCTCTTAGTCTATCCCTTTCTGAAACTATCAAATCTCTCTAAACTCTCCTAATCTCTGTTTCTGGTTCAAGTAAACACGAAGTGAACCAGATCCACTCTCTTCACCATTTCGTGTTCTCTCTTACCCCAAAGGGGATTGTTCATCCTGTTCTTCACACACACGAGTCTATACTCTGAAAATCTAACAAAATCTTTAACCTTATCAAGACCAAAACGAATCACATCATGAGTACTAACCATAAGAAACATTGCAGGCACAGATACAACCATATTAAACTCCTTACAGTGCTCTGGCAGGTTATAAGACAAGGATTCCTGAGCAATTTCTGACTGCAAGTTTTTCTGCTGTTCTCTTTGTGATGACCTTTCTGGTTCTTCCTTTGTTGAGTCTTTTCCTGCAACCTATGTTACTAATACAAGGCTGCTCGGTGGCACCGGTTCAAGAAAGGTTAGTTCATTATAGGAATTATTAAAATTAAATTCAGAGCGAGATAAGAACAGAGAACACTCTTGCTCAGTCTCAGAGTTTTCCTTTTCCATAGATGTTTCGGTTTGGACTTCTTGAATTGGGGCAGCTGAGCCTAGTTCTCCATTTTTGAGTTCTGAGACAGTAGTAACTGGTTTTTGGAACTCTGTTTCAATAGATCGACGTGCTGTGTTGGTCCTTTTGATTTGCTTCTCTACATCCATCATTACTTGTAAGAACACCTTTTTATCCTCTTCACTGAACCAGGAATGTTTAATTGTTTTCTCTTGCTGTAACAGGTTATTGCCTTGCTAGATGTGACTTCCTTCATAGGAGACTTCAAGGAAGTGTGGCCTTTGGATGCATAGTTGTCCCTTAGTAAAAACTTCAAACTCTCCCAAGTGGTGATAGGTGGTTCCTTGTAGAACTTGCGATCATCTTCCTCTTGCAACCACCATTTATAAGCATTTCCTTTGAGTTGAGAAACTGCAAAAGCTAATCTTTCCTCCTTCAAGATTCTGTTGTAACGCAGCCACTTGTACATGGTTCTTTCCCACTTTAGATAGTCACCTTTTCCTGAAAAATCATAGAGTCGAACATTAGTAACTGGTTTATGATCAGAACAAATATCAATTGATTTTGGAGTGAGAGAATGTTGGTGTGGTATGCTCCATGTGTTGGCTCGTTGCTTGAAGTTTGGCTCTCCACGACCTGAATCTCTTTCTTTATACCACTTATGCTTGCTTGAATTGTTTTGAACAGAAACTGGTGGTTTAAGCTCAAGACTTTGATTGTGCATCCTCCTTTTATTTTTCTGCCTAAGATCATCAGTTTGCTGCAGGAACTCTTGTCGAAAATCATCAAGGCTGGCCTTCATATTCTGTTCCAGTTGAGCATTCATGGCCTTAAGTAACATCCTTTCATCCTTGAGTTTCCCATTCTGATCTCCGGCCATAGTACCTGAAACAGAAATCAACACACCGCAGTAACGAGTTCTAAAGAAAACAAACACACAAAACAAAACAAAAATCAATTTTATCGCAGTTTAGAAATCAATTCAAAAGTAATGATCAGAAACTGAAACCGAAAAAGATTCAAACAGCACTAAACAATATCGACCAAGAGATTATCAATACAGATTCACAAAGCTTGATAACAAAACAGAGCAGATCGAAAATTAACCAACCACAAACCTTCACAGAAACAGATTTCGATTCAGATTCAAGGAACAAAAAAGATTCGAAAACCCTAATACTGACCCAAGATTCGAAATCACCAACAATACAACCCCTAACATATTGAAAAAGGTAAGTTTAAACCCAAATACAGAAACAGATGGATCAGGACACAACCTAACAGAAGCAAAACACAAAAAACCAGATCAAAACTTTTTCTGCAGAAAAGCTGAAGAGTCAAACACAAAAACGAAATCAGTAAACCTTAATCTATCAAATTTCGACCACACAAACAAAGATCAGACAATTCCCAGTAAGAAAACGAAAATCAGAGATAAAGAACACTTCCCTTCCAGAGATTGCTCTGATACCAAATAATAAGATCCTAGGATGATGCTCTGGAACAGATGTGATAATCCTTGCAGAAACGAATCAAAACACTCAAGTTTCTCAAGGCATGTGGATCGATTGGTGACACAAGAGGGATGAATGATCTCTCGATACTCCTAGGCGACTGATCTGAATATGACACACCAAATAGGAAGCCCTTAACTCTGGATATTACACACCAGAAACCTTAATCAACTCGGTAGAGAGAAAAAGGAGAATAACACGTTTTTTTCTGAAAATATTGCTTAATGACACAAGGGGGTAACAACCAGAATATAAAGAGAGGCCCTTGTACATGCACAAGGTCTCGAAACTAGAAATAAAATTAAAGGGAACAGGCTCCCTTGTAAACTAAACAAAGACTAAGTTGTAGAGTTTTCGAAAACTAAAGAAAACATATCCTAAAACTTAGAAATAATATATAACATAAGGTCTTCATGTGGCCAGACCAGGATCAATCATCTAGGAGATATGAGAAGTAGTCTTGTGGCCTCGTTAAAAACCTTCCTCCAGAAAACCTCGTGGGACAAAACTGGAAGTGAGGAAAAGAGCACACACAATCCTACTTGCCTAGATGATGATCAGTTTGAAGGTGAAATTGTTTGAATAGTGATGGGTTTGTCTTGGTTGATCAAGCTTCGACAAAAGCCAATGTATTCTTCTTGTTTCCAAGCATTCTTCAATGTTGAATCCTCAGCTACAAGCTCTTCAGGTTCAGGTTCATGCTTCCATTCCTTGGTACATTCCATGATCACATCACATGGAGCACTGGTACAACACATGGGCTCAAACTCTCTCGGATATAGCCCTTCTCCATGAGTTCCTCTACTTGTCTTTGCAACTCCTTTGTCTCAACCGGATTGGTTCTGTAAGCTGGCCGGTTTGGAAATGTAGATCCTGGAACAAAGTCTATCTGATGCTCAATCCCACGCAAGAGAGGTAAGCCAATGGGATTGTCCTCTGGAAATACATCTTGAAACTCTTGCAAAAGAGAAACAATTTCACTTGGATACACCGGTGTAGGATCTGTTAAGTTCAAAAGATTTTCTTTAAAAACAAGTAAGATAGCCTGTTGTTTAGAGTAGAGTTCTTTTGATATCACCCATGTTTGCATAGAAGTTTGGTTGCTTAGTTCCAGCCAGTTTGAGATCAATCTCCTTCTTCTTTTGGATTTGAATCTGATCATGCTGAACTTCCTTAGGTGTCAAAGGAACCAGAACAGTCTTGTGGCCCTTGAACTCAAAGGAATGCTTGTTGGTGAAACCATCATGTATGACTCGGCGATCAGATTGCCAAGGCCTCCCAAGAAGTATGTGACCAGATTCCATAGTTAGGATATCACACAAGACCTCATCTTCGTACCGTCCTATGGCTAAGGGGATTAGGACTTGATTAGAGACCTTCATGGTGCCTTCTTCATTAAGCCATTGTAGCCGATAAGGTTTTGGGTGCTTCCGAACCTACAATCCCAACTTCTTGACCATTGTCTCACTAGCAGCATTCACACAACTGCCTCCATCAACTATAAGTCTGCAAACCCTTCCTTGGACCAAGCACCTTGTATAGAACAGGTTCTCACGTTGCTCTAGCTCTTCGGTCTTTGTGTGCAAGCTTAGGGGTCTTCTTGCTATTAGAAGCTCCCCTTGGACCGGTCCTTCTTCATGCTCTTCCTCAGTTTCTTCTTGGTCAGGTTCGGTGTTTTCATCTTCTGACACATACTTACCATCTTCTAGAAGAATCATGACTCTCTTGTTGGTACATTCATTGACATAGTGACCTCGTCCTTGGCACTTGAAACACTTGACATCCCGAGCCCTGGAATTAGAAGCCTCAACCTTGCCTTTACCCTTGTCAAGGGTACTACTCGGTTTGGTTTCTTCCCTCGGGTAGGGTTTGTTGTCTTTCTGATATAACCTGAAGTGATAATCAATCACTAAAGGTTATGAGCAAAGAAAGGACCAAAACTTTGTGGAAGTTCTGTCAAGAACTAAGAAGGGTCCAAAAGGCAATGCTGAGCTAGAAAGAGGTCTAGGAAGGGTTTACAATGAAGGAAAAAGACTTGGGTGAAGTTTGGAGTCATTTGGTTGATATGCAAAGTTAGGACGGTCCGTACTGTACAGCCGTACAGACTGTACGGCCTGTATGGACCAGAGCGACCCGAAAACTTTACATTTGACCAAATGGGGATGTTTTGGGTTTGTGCAAAAATAGGGCAAAAAGTGTACGGACCAAACCCTAATCCTTACACTCCCATGGTGAAGCTTCATGCACAAGGCAAGATGAACCCTAGAAAGAAGCAAGAAAGATGAAAGGAAGAAGAAAGTATCTGGATGGCATCTTTAGGGGATCAGGCGAGATACCCTTGACTGCTTACCGTTTGTGGATAAGGAAGAGCCTTATCCAAGGCTGGATAAGGCGAGCTGAATGTGGACTCTTCTCTGGACAGATACATCAGGCGTGTTGGTGCATTCTCAGCCGTACTCTCCTTCCTTTAGCCATCAAGTAACAGCCTGGTCTAAGCGTGTGCGCATTCCTGTCCAAGGAATTCAAATTAGGCGCCTATTGTTTTGTTGACTTCACATGCTTGTTGATTGTAATTGTAAACCCTATGTATCCTCTCTTCTCTATTTAAAGAGAGCATTGTCGAGTGTAAATGATAAGCAGAATAGGGGGTTTCCCCTTTCCTCTTCAAAAATCTCTTAGTCTTTCTCTAGTCTCCCCAAAACCCTAGTCTCTTGTTTACTCTCTCTCTCTCATCAGTCTCACTCTCATTTCGACCTAAACAAGCTCTCATCTTCCCCATTGGGGTTCCTCTCACTTACACAATCATAGCTCTGTAAAAATTTCATGGTATCAGAGCTCAAGAACCTGAGCTAAAGCTTCCGCAAACCTCACACTCTCTCTCATCTCAAAACCAAACCTTGAAGACACATCCATCCAAGATCTGTTTCTGGAAGAAGAAGAAGCTTGAATCCGTGGAGTGTTCTCCTTGTCTCTCAGCCGTTCCTGTCTGTACCAGATGATGAAGACTCTTTGGAAGCAAAGGTGGATGGACAGGCGTCATGAACCTTACCCAAATCCATCTTGTTCAAGATTCATGTTCATCCGGGTTCCAAAGAAGATCATCCAGAAGGGCGAGCTGATAATATGAAGAAAGGAGGGGCCTTTTTGAGATGGAGATACAAGAAGGTGGTCCTAGACCGAAGGAGAAGGAGGTGGGTGACGATACAGACTCTCAGATCCAGTAAAGTCATGACCTTTATGCCATTGGAGGTTCAAGGAATCAATCCGGTTCCTTGACTGTAAGCTATTACTGTCCCTTCTTGAGATTGAGTGTGATAATGACTGGTTGTGAGTTGTGTTGAGTTGAATAACCTGAGGATATGTTTAAGATTGCTAAATGAACTGAAAAGGATTTAGAATTTGTCCCAGGATGCTTAAAGAGACTTGCTTGGTGTTTGAGAATATGCTTAACCTGATTCTAGTGAAGCTTGTTAGGGAGTTAGTAGTATGTCTATACCTGCTTGCTTCATGAAATGAAATCGTCTAAGGTTGTTGCATAGAGACTGATGTTATGTGATGATAATGATGCTTAATCCTAGCTCTAAATGATGCGTCCCTAGGATGCTCTTTGGTTGATGGGGATGGATAGATCCTTGTAAGAACGAATCAGGGACTCAAGTTCTTCAAGGTTTGTGGATTGAATGGTGACACAAGAGGGATGCATGATCTCTTGATACTCCTAGGCGACTGATCTGGATATGACACACCAAATAAGAAGACCTTAGGTCTCTGGATATTACAAACCAGAACTCGACAACTTCTAGAGAGAGAGAGAGCCGTCAAGAAAGAAAATAAACTCGTGGTTTATTGATTGCTTGAGTACGATAGGGTTAGGAGAACCCTTTAAATAAAAGAAACCAGAGAACATGCTCTCTAGGGTTTCGAAAATAATAAAAAGGAAAACTATAGTTTAAAAATAACATAAGCTTCAAAATGTAATAAAATGTGAACTTCTGCTAGTCTTGGGCCGAGATAGAGCCTAAGTGATGTGTAAGACAAGTTGTGGCCTCGTTAAAAACCTTCCTCCGGAAAACCTCGTGGGACAAAACCAAAAGCAAGGAAAAGAGCACGCACCAAGTGTCTTGCCTAGACACTAACTCAGCTTGATGTAGAGATGGCTTAAATGGTGATCAAGACATCTCGGATCAAACCTTGTCCAAGACTTTCTTCTTGTTGTGGATGTGAAGTGAGTAACCCAACAACATTCTCCTTAAGTTTCTTGACTCTGGAACGAGTCATGGGACCTTCTAGAATGGCTAGAGCATCATCACTAGGCTGCTGGTGCATTGTGGCTTCATGTGGCTCATCTAGACTCTCCTTGTTCTTCTTAGTGATCCGGTCCATGATCACATTATGTAAGCTCCCTTTGTCCTCTTTAGTAAGCTGGTCCATGATCACATCATCCCCTCCCTCTTCAAATAGATTTGTCCTCAAATCTGTTTTACCTGCAATAGAGGGGACCAAATTAGTAACATCAAAGTTTAGAATCAGGTTACACTTACCTTGCAAGCATCTTTGATAGGCATTGTTGCTGATTGGTTCGGATATGTAGAAGGGACTGATCCGTTTGATTCCTGATTCATTACTCAAACCTGCATCATACTCTTTGACACACAATAAGTTAGCACATAAAATTTTATCATAGAGTAAGAGCAATAGTCCAAATCCTTTTCTGCTCGGTTTTGGCTTGTATGTTGCATCTGGAGGTGCTTCTTTGATGATGATGAAGCAAGTGACGCCTTGGTACTTATCCTGGTCCAAATATGGTGGTTTGAACCTCATATCTTCTTCACGCTTGTAGCTTCTCCTTACACCCTTCAAAGCTTTCCTGAAATCTATACTTGGCTCTTTTGATAAAAACAAGAGTATTATATCTGTGTGAAGAGTGATAAAAGAATCATTGAAAACATGACCGCTTATCTTAGCATGCTCACCTGGTCGCCATAGATAGGTTTGAGATGTTCTAAACTTAGCAAAATTCAAACAAAGCAAAGATAGGATCACCTGACTTGTAGAACCCATAACTCTTTCACCTGAGAAGCTTGGGACATGATTCCAAATCGACGTGATGGCCTGATGAGTTAAGTTTCTAATTCAGTTGGTTTCATGGCCTAAATCGTTTTTGTTGATGAGATATGATCTTCTGACTACTCCTATATCACAGCTGCCGACTAGACAGTTTTCAAGATTTGTTTGGTGCTTCTCCAACTTAGCCAAAGACTCATCATTGATACTCTGATCATTGTAGCTCCTCTTTTCACCTGTACCTTTCTCAGCTTCTTTTGGACAAGTCAAGTGGGTTATCAGGTCAAAGAAAGTATTATAGACAAGGATGTCTCCAGAGCACAAAACAGTATGACTCTTCCATCTATTATGCATATCAAAGAAAATACTACAGACCCAAATATCATCAAAGGTCAAGTTCACACATTCAGAAGCAGAGAGTTCTAGTTTCAGTTGTGCAACAGGTTTATCAAAGAAAGTGTTATACACTAGAATATCCTCAAAGAACAGTCCTACACGTTTAGAATCATTTTCAGCACACAAACAATCAATCTCAAGCTCAGAGATATTTGCAGATTTCAAAATTTCAAACCTAAAATCAGAATGATGCAATTTCGGTTCATGCAACTTCCTAGGTTCTTTCAAGACATATGTGGATGCAAAACAATCATCAGTGTTCAAATCATGCCTAGGAAAATTCACAACGAAACTCTTCTCTTCAGTTCTAGCAAATGAATCAGAAGGTTGTCTAAAACAGAAATCAGTTTGTTTCAACTCAAGCTCTAAAACCTTTTCAAAGTGATCAAAGCTTTTGCTATATTTCAGAAACTGATCAAGACTCAAAACATGACCAGAAATGTTGTTTTTATTATTTTGAAAATGTTTTTGATCAAAGAGGTTTTCTGGTTCCAGTCCTTTAAAAGATCTAAGCAAGTTATCAAAAACAGAATTTGAAACACAAAAATCTTTTACTTTGTCAAGACCAAAACGTTTTATGTCTTTAGTACTCACTTTAACACACATTATAGGCACAAAACTAACCACTTTAGCTTCCTTACAGTGCCTTTGCTGGTTATGAGACAAGGGTTTAGGAGTTGGGTTAGACTGCAAGCCGTTCTGATGTTCCAACTCTTCTCCTTGTGTTGATTGCTCTGGTTGTCTCTCTACTGATCCTTCTTTTGCAACCTGTGACACTGAAACAAGGCTACTCGGTTGCACCGGTTTAAGAAAAGTTAGTTCATCACAAGAAGTATTGAATTCAGGCTGAGGTAAGAAAAGAGAACACTCTTGTTCTGTCCCAAACTTTCTTTTTACCAAAGATGTTTCTGTTTGAGCTTCTTGAGTTAGTGCAGTTAAATCTGATTGTGCAGCTGAGTCTGGTTCTGCAAGTTTGAGGTCTAAGACATCAGTGAATGGCGCTTGGTTCTGTACTCCTAAGGATGGACGTGTAGTCTTAGCCTGATTGAGTTGTTTCTCCACATCCCTAAACGTTTGTGAAATTGCCTTCCTTATGCTATCTTCAATGGGACACATTGAGGTTTTGCTTGATGATCCAACTGGACTTGAGTTCTTGCTGTCTTGTTGTTTCTGAGCAGAGTTTGAAGAGCGTAGCTTTGTCTCTGGTTGCCTTTGAAGTACATCCTTGTGGTATTGTCTTGGATCATACTCTCTACGCATCAAAGTCCTCAGATTATGCCAAGTTTCCACTGGTTCTTTTCCATCAAGTCTTCCGGACCTTATCAAGTGATTCCACCATATTAAAGCATCACCACAAAACTCAGCAGTAGCCACTTGAACCTTCTTTCTTCCAGCATAGCTTTGACAATTGAAAAACAACTCCATCTTCTCTTCCCACTCCACATATGCTGCCGGATCATCATCACCATAGAAAGGATGGATTCTTATCTTTTGGTCAGCAAACTTGTCTCTGCCTTCATGCCCACGTATCAGTCTTCTCTCTTTGCTTCTAGACTCAAGACTATGATGAATAGCTTGTTGGAGATCCTGTCTAAAATACTTCCAAAGTTGATCAAGACTAGCTTTCATCTTCTGCTGCAGCTGAGCATTCACTGCCTTAAGTAACAGCCTTTCATCCTTAGTGAGGACTCCTTTCTGATCTCCTGCAATGGTACCTGAGACAAGAGAAAGATTAAGCCAGTAAGTAGTTCAAGGAGTACACGAGAAG
>CAJHQP010013028.1:0-10317 GCA_905132765.1 Moricandia arvensis | reverse complement strand
AACTGGAACATTTTTACCAATCCCCCCCCCCCTAAGTTCACTATTGAGCACTCTAAAAACGTGAAAGAATCATTGGAGGTTCACTCTCAGGTTCAGCTCCTCTCCCATAGACTTTGGCATAATACTCACTGACGATCTAATGTCGCAAAGGGCATTAGGATATTCGTGGCCTTTGATGAAGCATGGGATCACGAACTTTCCAGGATCACTTTTCTTTTTTAGACAAGTCCTCTGTTTCGTCTTCTCTCTAAGGTGATTGAACATTATTTCTATATCATCATCCGTCTCCCTTGTTTCCCTGAAAAACATCCACAATCTGTGAGTATAATAAGCTTCATCAAAAGAGGTGTCTAGAGGAATTTTAAAACTCTTTTAGCAAAGCTATCCATCTCTTTTCATTGGCAGCTCTGCGTTGTTGTTTGGGGATCTTTTGCCTCCTCTTTGAGTTTCCTTCATCTTCTCTATCGATATCCATAGCTTCAGATGTGTTTTTATTTTTTTCTGAATTTTCACGGTTGGACGCACAATCAGTTGCATTGATGTTCGGTAGTCGAACTGGTTTCCTCATATGTCGATCGATGTTGAGGTAGCATTGTTGATCGATACGTACATCACTCTGTCGATCGATGCTTGTACGTCTGTGTCGATCGGTGTTAGTTGATTCTCACGAAGCCACTGATACTGTAGGCATCACCATCGATCAATGCTCATTGCTTGATGTCCGATCGATGCTGATGAGAAGTGTCGAGTGACATGGATTTTTCCACACGTAAATGGCTATCTTGGAGCTTCTCTCCCTTAACTTCCTGCCAGAAATGATCATCAATCAATGAATTGACGTGGTGCTTTGTCCAGCTTCTATTTTCTCCTTAATCAAGCTCTCATGCCTCCTAATGGTTTCCTCGTCTACATCACTTGATTCTCTAACTTCTTCACATGGGTGCTGAGGATAGTAGTTCTTGTCATTTATTTTTCTTGGTACTCTTTTGCATGTACCTGAAAAAAAAAAGAAAAAAAAATACTCAGTAACTTGAAAGTAAAAACAAACCTAGACTAAATCCTACAAACTAATCCAATGGCGATCAATGCTCCCCGGCAACAACGCCAAATTTGGACACAGTGTGTTTATTGTTCTAGCAGGGTGTGAATATCCTAAATAATTAACTATCAAATTAACCATAATCTTAACACACAAATATAACTCTTGCCAAGAGAGATCAGATGTAGTACTTAGGGATCAAATCCACAGAGAGCAATGGCACACAATAGATTTTTTATTTCTAAAGAATAAACTACGTAGATATATATATATATATCAATAGTAAACAATCAGTTTAAGGAAATATTCCTTATCAGGAGGGATAGATGCAATATGGAAATATAATAATAATGCAAACATTAAAATATGAAAATATACTATTAAACTAACTAAACGCAAATGTAAATATGCTAGACCTAGGGTTTCAGGCTCAATGGATTATAGGGAATATGAAGAACGGAAACGTAAATATTCTAGAACTCAAATACTAACTATTCTAATCTTTTTAACTCCAACTCTCGTATGCGAGTAAAAGGAAAGACTATCGATCGACGGCTAAGGCCTGATGTGATGGTGAAATCAGAAGGAAGTGTGAACGAGATTTTATATGTTCACCAAGATAATTAGACCAGTTCTCGCATGCGCCTAACAACCTAGTTCAATAGAGTATATTTTGGCAGAGAACCCACTATCGTAGTCGTCCATGTCCTACTTTCGAGATCCTATTTAGCTACTCTATAATACAAGCATTAATCACAACTCAATTGATGGATATTACCTCAAGCTAGCAATCTTACTTTGGGCTAATCCATAATTGTCATCATTCAACCCTAACTCTAGTTGATGACTACTCAGACATAATTAAAGTAAGAAAATACTTGAATATAATGCATAGATAAAATAGTGGGATTCCAATACAAATCCCTCTGAGGAGTTATGAATCTTCTTCCCTAAAAACCTTAAAACTATAATAGAAAACTAAACTATCTTTTCTTAATTATCTCCAACTCTCCGCACTCTCATGTGTGTAATACATAAAGTATAAATATAAAACCCTAAAACTCTAGGTCAAAACTTGTCCAGTGTCTCTTCTTCAATTGTCTCTAACTTGGCTTGGGATCGGTTGTCTGTGAATTGGTCATCGATCGATGGCAAGTGTGCAACATCGATCGATCTTGGTCCTGTACCAACGGTCGAAGCCAACATGGTGTCATCGATCGACGACTGTCTTGAACTTCGACTCTCTCAAAGATCATCTACAGATTTTTCTCCTCTGAATGTTCCAAAAGCTTCAAGTATCTCCATATATCTCTAAAACGTACATGGACCTGTAAATACCTTAAAACATAGCCTAGACACACATAATAGACCCTAAATAGATCCTATAACATAGCCTAAAACTGGTAATAAATAGGTTATATCATATGACCTCAATGATCATCTGCGTAATGCAATAGGTCAGAGAATTGATGATAGGGGATTGTAATCCCTGAACTAGAAGAAGCTACTGTAGCTCAAGCATGGAGCTGAATCCCAGGCTGCTCAACCCAGAACGTTGGATGACTACAATCGTCAAGATCAATTATATGCCAATATATCAGCTATTCGTTTTCCATCTTTCCAGAGGAATGATTTTGAGCTGAAGCAAGCTTATTTCACACTTGTGACGCATACACCATTTCATGGTTATTCTCATGAGCAACCTATGGATCTTTTGGAGCGATTCGAAGATTTTCATGTCTGTCCATCAAGGCTGATGGAGTCCATGAGGACTACCTTCTTTGCAAGCTCTTTAAATATTCACTTGCTGGAGATGCTTCATGCTGGCTTAAGCAGATACCACCAGGATCTCTTACATATTGGACAAACATCAAAAACACCTTCCTGCATCATTTCTTGATGATGCCAGACCTGAGGAATTGAGGAGAAGAGTGCTACAATCACATAGGAGCCTGCAGAGTCTTTCAGAAACTCCTAGATCAGATTCAAATCCTACCAAAGAGCTTGTTCACACCATGGATTCAATGAAATGCAGCTTCTCAAAACTTTCTTCAGAGGTATTGAGCTTTCCATACCAGATCGCTTTAGACACAACTGACAGCGTGCAGGTTAGCTTTATATTCTTAATAATGAAGTCTATTAAATTAACCATACGAACTACTCCTGCAAGAGATGTCAAATTGTAGTACTTAGGGATCGAATCCACTGAGAGCTAGGGCACACAATAGTTTTATTAATTATAATTGTTAAGCTATGCAAAACTGTCAATAAAGGTTTTAATTGTAATCTATCAAGAATATGAAAATATCTAAAATACTAAGTGAATGCAAATATGGAAAAGCGGGTAGATCTAGAGTTTCTAGCAAGTCAATTATAATGGATAGGATGCAGGAATTATTAATATACGAGAACAATAAATGTTAACTAGTCCAACCTCCTCTTGTCCCAACTCTCGTTTGCGGACAGAGAAGTGTACCGTCGATCGATGGCTAAGCCAGTGTCGATCGACGCAAATCAGATAGGAAGTTCTTCCACTATGTAATTAGGCCATCTCTCGCATGTATCTAACAACTTAGCTCAAAGGGATCAATTCTGGCACATAACCTACTCTCGTAGTTGTCCATGTCCTAAGTTCTGGTTTCTAGTTACCTACCTCTAGAACGCAAACATTAAACACAATTTCAAAGATTGATATTACTTCATCCTAGCAATCTTATTTTGTGGCTAATTCATCAGTACCATTATAAACCTTAAATATAACAGGTGAGTTACTCATAATGATTAAAGAAAACATGATGAACTAAATAATATAATCATAAAATAGTAAATGGGGTTCCCTTACAAATTTATGAAGGAGTTCATATCTTCTCCCCTAAACTACTAAAAAGCTTAATGCAAGAAAACTAAAAGCTGTAGAATAAAATGTGTCTCCTAAAATGTGGTCATCTCTGCCTAAACAATGGTAGAACTCATATGAACAGGTCAAACCTCGCCTTCACTTGGGTTTGAAGTCGGCCAATACTCTGCGAGTGGGCCGTCGATTGACAACAAGGATGATCCGTTGATCGATGGTCATGCTTGACTTTGACTCATACTTAGCTGAATGTCAACAACTATTGGATGTCTCTTCTGGAAGCTCTATCAAGCTCCATAATCTTCGTAATGCTCTAACACACAGTTCAAAGACATAACAGACTCCTAATAAGGTCTAAATATCATCTCCCCCACACTTAACATTATGCTTGTCCTCAAGCAAAACAAAGGTAGCTTGCGAAAGAGGTTTGAAAAGCGAGGACTTATATAATGTATAAGTATAACTATCACCCCTACTATATTGCAACCACATTAAATAATGCTAATACAAGAGAAACTCTATATGCCTATCCTAGTGTAGCAACCAATTCATTACGTCAACAACTCAACAAATACTAATATGACTCACCCCTCTACTGATCTCACTTCTAAAATAAAGTGCAGGCTTTACGTTGGAAGTACTGATCAAAGGACACATGGGCCAAATTCTGCAAATCAAAATACACATGTATAAAGTCTTTCCTGATCCCTTTCTTCCCTCTTTTTCTCTCTTCTGAATCTTTTTAAATCTCAAACTCAATGTAACAATGATGCTGATACAGTCCATCTTATTTTCAATTTTTTCTGTTAAAGTTGTAGTCGAATAGTGGGGTCATCGGTAATGTACATATCCCTCGCGTCCAACAATGTGTGATCATTCATTTATGGATTATAATAATAGGGTCATAGGTAATTTACCTACCCTTCTGCATCTTCCAAGAAATCATCTCAATTTTTTCAAAAATTCAGAAGAGAGAGAGAGAAGGGAATCAGAAGCACACAGACTTGTACCTTACAAACTTGAGGAATCCAATCTGATGTATGCCAAGCCCCAAAGCAAGAAAAATAGTCTGTATTTAGGTTGGGAGAGCAACTTTGGTTCCTTAAAACTTTCTTAGTAAGTGTGATCTTGTAAGTGTGGAACATCAGTCGACCTTGATCTTGTAACAGCGGTCGTCGTCAAGGTCGTGTTGTCGATCGGCGACTGTCTTGTACTTGGACTCTTTAATTGATCAGCTAAAGATTCTTCTCTTCTAAATGCTCCAAAAGCTCCATATATCTCCAAAACGTACTTGGACCTGTAAAGACTCTAAAACATAGTCTATACACACATAATAGACCCTAAATAGAGCCTATTACCTGGCCTAAAACTAGTAATAAATAAGCTATATCAAATCCACATAGAGCGATGGCACATAATAGATTTATTATAATTGTAATGTCTAAGCTAAGAAACTATAAATAGAGGTTTAATTTAAAGTCTTATCAGATATATGAAAATATCTAAAATACTAAGTGAATGTAAATATGAAAAAGAGATAAATCTAGGGTTTTGGCGAGTGAATTAAAATGGATAAGGTGCAGGAATTATTAATATGCGAGAACAATAATATAACTAGTCTGACTTCCTCTTGTCCCAACTCTCGTATGCGGACAGAGAAGTCTATTTTTAATCGATGGCTAAGGCGTAGTGTTGATCGACGTTGATCAGACAGCAAGTTCGTCCACTATGCTAATTAGGCCAGCTCTCGCATGTATGTAATAACCTATCTCAATGTAATCAATTTTGGCACATAAACATACTCTAGTAATTGTCCACGTCCTAAGTTCGGGTTTCTATTTAGCTACTCTAGAACGCAAGCACTAAACACAATTCCAAAGATTTATATTACTTCATCCTAGCAATCCTACTTTGAGGCTAATTCATCGGTACCATTAATAATCCTAAATCTAACAAGTGAACTACTCAGACATGATCAAAGAAACAGAAAATCATAGATGAATAGAATAGAAATCAATAATAAAATCAAGGGAGTTCCAAGAGGGACTCTGAAAGAGTTCATCCCTTCTCTCCTAACCCTAGAACTATTAATAAAAGAAAGCGTAGCCTAAAACAATGGCTTATAAACACACATAAATAGGGTTTTAAGTGTTCCAGGGATATTTCTGGTAATTTGTGGTGGCTTCTAGGCTTAAATCCGGTCTTGAAAGAAGTCGGGTCTGTCTTCTGGGATCAGCGTCGATCAACATTGTGGGAACCAGAATTTGCACTGTTGATTTCCGCAAAATAAGAAAAGTCATGAGACCCTAACTTTCCTAGAGATCCTAGATTTCTGATAAACCAAACGTCAAGCAATCAGACAATAAAAACAGATAAAGTAAATAATCAAAGAAAACGACGAGAGCAAAGAAGGTCTTATTTTCAATTCCGTGAATGAGCGTTACAATAGGTAAAGCCTCGGCCGCAAGAGCTGTTGGTGATTTCCCTAGTTCTAACCACCTAAGACTTCGTAACCTAGTTGGAGTCGCAGCTCGAGAATAGGAAACGGAAATTTGCCTAAACGCTCTAAGTGCTAAGTTTTCTGCTATGCATTTCGTATTCCTTGACTCTCTATTGTGGTGTTCCTTATGTACTCCTCTCAAGGTGGTTCCCTCTTTCCTCTTCTGCCCCGAGTCGTGGTTTCGCCTTGCGGTAATATTTCATTTTATTTGATCTTCAAGATTATCCCTTGAAACCTTTACATTTATCGTCCGGACTTGACATTTATCTTCCAGACTTACATTTATCTTCTCCTGCGAACAATAAATAAACCCGCCATAGTATCCTTGGCGTCAATCCCCATCTAGTAAGTGGGCTCTTAGCCGAGCCTGATACACTAAAATGAATCCTTGCTACTGTCAAGTTAACAGTTGTAATATAGTACTTTAGATTCAAATCAGAGGACCAGTCTACAACTTTATTTCTATGAGTTTTAAATTCAAGCTAAGAAGAAAATATGGTTTTAAGATTTAGTGACTTAGATGACAAGTAAATAAGGATGTTTAAATGCGATTTGGTATGAAAGCCGACCTAGGGTTTAATGCTGGGTTATTGATTTAGCCAAACTGTTATTCAAAGCACATGTTACACAATCTAGAACATCGAATCTCTCAACTGATCCAACCCACTGTCGTGTGATGATCCTTTGCGAGCCGGAAGATCACCCTAAAGCTGTCGCTTGTGATCAACGAGACCGGCTGCTACAAGCTTTAGAGTTCATGTCCGATCTAGTTCACTTAATTGCTTCTAATATCTACTTTCGCTGATTAAAGACATTAAGCTCATTCAATATAGGTCAAGTTATCTCCTGCGTGGTTAGCTTAGGCGTATGAACAGCAGATCTAGCATTAAGTGATCAATTTAATGCAAGCAATAAGATTAATATGAATGAAGAGTCCAATGAATATGCTTATCTATGTTGGCGTGTTATATCAATATCCCTAAAACCCTAGCGCGAGCCAGATGACATTACTCAATCATGATGTTGCAGTGATGAAACAAAGAGCATTAAATCTGAAATAAACTGCTTAGATAGGAGATAGAAAAACAAAGGGTTCAGGATGATCTTCTCTAGGAAGATGAGCCTTCTCCCTTGCAATTGCAAATCGCCCAAAAAACAAGTCATAGTCTCTTTGTCAAAAACTAGCAGTTCAGAAAATAATGAGAGGAGGTCTTTTTATAGGAGGCGCCAATAGTAGAGAAAATGTAGGTGGCAACAGGGCTTTAATTCCCGAAATAGGAGTTCCCAGATAGTCGTCATGAACAGTCCGAGACTGTCTTCTGAGTGTGTCTGCATAGGATTACTCCAAAAAGACATCTGTCTCTTACGATGTGCCCTTTCTTTACTCTTCTATCAACTCCAGGCCCTGAAAAAGACCACAAGAACTAGACTAACACGGTTTAGAGTCTGTGAATCAAATAAAAAACATATATACAATGATGTGAAAAACACCATATATCAATTCTAGACTTAGATCCTGTTTGTCCTCGAACAAGGCAAGTATCAAAGAACAGGGAGAAAGTTGCAAGCGTGGGAACTCGCTTTGATTCGCAGTAACCATACTCGTTACCGACGAATCTTGAACCATACAAGAAGTATAGCTAGGACCTCATACACTTACTGAAACCCCCTGACTGCTGTTCAAAAATCGGCTCCATTACTCGTACACCTCAAACCTGAAAAAGCAACACTATCGAGACAAAACTCCCTACATTCATTAAGATCAGCAGTGCGCATTCTTGTCACAGCATTACTCAGGTAGCACGGGCTAGGTGTTAAAACAGGCTATTTCAGTGTTTGAGTGTGGAGCTTAGAGTGTTTACGGGGTTACCAATTTTTTGAGGTGATGCAGGATATCAGCACAAAACTGCAGGAGAGGACGATCCATGATGTCCACAGCTCTTACTCACTTCTGCTCTGATCAAAACCGCTGTTCTCCAGTTGGATCACCCTATCTGACTGCTCTCTCTCATAAACACTCGCTCTTCCTTACTCTATTTATGTTATCTGCGATCATTATCACCTTTCCCGAGTGGCATAATCATATATACTTCTATCCCTTTCTCGTCACTCAAGAATAAAATACTAGAATACTCGTGAATATAACTTATACACAATGATGAGTAGTGACGAGAGAAGGATGGGAGGGTAACAATTAGTTTTGGGAGCCACTGTGGTTTTTACCTCAGACTCTCTGACTGTGTTCTTCTATTAGTGGATCAGGCGTCTTTATGATCTTCTCTTCATCGATGTGTCCTTCCTCCTCTTATGAATATTTAGCATCGATGAGAAGAGGCTGTGTCGATTCCTTTCCTCCTTTTCCAAAAACCGGTTTTTTTTTTTGCCCACCAATTTTTTTATTTCTGGCATATATAACGATAGGAAAAACAAATGCATGTGGTGAGAATAAAGGTTAAGGTGCAAGGTGGAAACTAGCTAAAGATGCATGCTAGCCACTCAGGAACAGCGAGAGGGATGAAAAAGCGGATAAGAAGTCTGAATGTGGTCTCGTTTCACCTTGATCTAATGCCCATAACAAGAAGAATTTAAAGTCAAAGTTAGGTCCAAGTAGGTGAAGTTAAATCTACCCAGTGTAACCTGATCAGTAGAGAACTTCTGGAGAGGTTTCTAATGAAGGAAAGTCGGTGTTCCAGTCCATGTATGGGTCATTCGCCACTGCTAAGGTCACTGAATAAGAAACTTAGAGACACGAGCTGGTTAAAATAACATACACACAAATAAGGTCAATTATTCCCACAGATAGTTCAGACTGACTCAATTCCGTAAAAGCAAGACTCAAGATAAAACATTAAAATGAACCAAGACAAGACAGAACTCAAAGCACACAAATCTCCCCCAGACTTAGATACACCATCTCTGGTTGTATAGAATAGGAGGAACAAAAACACACAAATATAAATAAAGCATAAAGCATGTTTTATTTTTAATTTTTTTTTAATTAATTTTTTTATTTTTTTTGTTCTGATTACTTATTCTGAACAGTCGAGTGGAACAGGCACCTGATTGTTCCGCCGAAGTAATCAGTTTTTTCTTGTTTTTATGACCTGCAAATTAAGAATATAACAAAACAAAAACATAGAAAAGAGAAATTGATATAAATACAGTGGGTGAGCCTCCCCCAAGCGCTTTGTTAACGTCCCAGCTTGACTTTTGAATGACCGATCAGGCTGGAGAAGGATACGCCTAAGGGTAATTCTACTCCTTCTGCGATTGATGTGTCAGCAAGATAGGTGAGACTCTGACCATTAACAAACAAATTCTCACCTTTGTGTCCAGCAACACAACAGCCTCCATAAGGACGAACCTCCTTGATAGTGAAAGTTCCAGACCTCTCATTTAAGCTTTCCAGGAATAGCTTCACTCGAGAGTTAAAGAGCAAGACTTGACGTTCGGTTTTGCAAACTCCTGATAATGATCCGTTTGTCATGGAATGCCTTAGTCTTCTCTTTGTAGATTTTAGAACTCTCGTAGGCCAGATGCCTGATCTCCTCCAACTCGTGAAGTTGCATGCGTTCGCCTCCTCCTTGCCGGTTTAATGTCGAAGTTTAGTAGTCTTTAACGGCCCAGCTGCCTTGTACTTAGTTCCACAGGTAGAGTGAACACGCCTCTTGCCATAGAGAATGATAAGGAGTGGTCCCTAATGGTGTCTTTATAGGCGGTTCTGTTATGCCCAGAGAGCATCATCCAGCTTAGAGGGACCAGTCTTACGGGTAGTATTAATTGTTTTTCTGCAGATGGTTTCTTGATTTTCTCTGTTGAAGACTTCCACTTGAACCATTGTCTAGGGATGGTGGGCGGATTGCACTTGTGTCACCCGTGTCTTGACCTCAGCAATCCTGGAACAGTTTGTTGATGTGAAATCTG